>JADRCD010227185.1:0-44233 GCA_019843815.1 Montemys delectorum
TTCCTTCCTTCCTTCCTTCCTTCCTTCCTTCCTTCCTTCCTTCCTTCTTTCCTTCCTCCTTCCTTCCTTCCTTCCTTCCTTCCTTCCTTCCTTCCTTCCTTCCTTCCTCATTTAAAGAATGGTCTTTGCTCTGGGACAGGTGCCATAAACTGGATGCAGGTTTTCATGTGAGAAGCAAGTGACCATGCACAGGCTTGAATCTCTTCCTCTTTTTCAGAAGCCATTGCTCTTTACCAGGCATCTTTAAAGAGTGCTGGGCAAGGGAGCTCAGCTAAGAGCAAAGAGGACTGCTTCTTAGTCACTGCCGTCATTTTCTTCCAGGTCAAGCTCGACTGGATCTTGATTTTGTAAAGCAATAGGACACAGAGCATGATTTGGGAATTCTTGGGTCCTGTAATTAAATACCATTAAAGTTGACGTCTACCATTTTTGCAGGAGCAATGATTTTTTGTGTGTGTGTGTACTTTATCAACATGACATTTTATACCACAAACTATGAATAAACTCTTATTTTTATTATTTTTAAAATACTACTCGTGTCTTTCTCCATGGGACTGTCATTCAGAGGACAGTACTGAGAGGTGGCAGGAGGCCAAATGGACTAATCTGATTGCAGGATCAGGGCTTCGGGCTGGTCTCATGGGATCTTCTGAGAGGAAACTCTAATGAAAAATAGATTAGATTTTTACCAAGTGCAGCTTCAGGTGTCAAATGCTTACACCGTGCCCGTTTCCTATCCTCATTACAATTACCTCCATAAGAACTGATCCACATTACACATTTTTAAGTTCCTCTTTGCAATTTTAGCAGGAAAAAGCAAAAAGGCCAAGGATGGTGTTAACTGTGCAGCTCAGGGAAACACCAGGTTTTTTTTTTTAATTTAATTTTATTTTTATGGGTGAGGCTCCTTTTCTTGCTCAGGCAATCTGTGTGGGGAAGAGCCTTGTAAAAACTCATTTTCTTAGTTGGAAAACTCTTAGCATGCAAAGTGGGAGATGGGCTCTGTTCAGAGAGGAGGGTCATCAGTGGAAAATGGCAGAATAACTCATATATCAAAAAAGACTTATGTATTGTGCCTGCATGCATGGCGAGAGGAAATTCACTAACTAATAATACCAGTTAAGAGGTGAAAACCCAGCCAGTTAAATATCTTATGAAAACATTTTTTTTATATCAAAATATTAGAATGATGCTGTCTCCAAGGGGGTAATTTATAAACTTGACTAATATGGGAGAATAGGGAGATATTTTTTTTTTCTGGTCTGTTCCCTGCATTCTTCAGATGATGATGGTGGAATCACAAAGGTCAAAGGTCAGCAATGACTGAAATGTGAGTCTTCTAAGTGTCTTTGAATCTCTCAGGTCATTCATTGTTCTTTCTTTCCATCATGATGCTTTACCTTGAAGAATAAATGGCTCTGGACTCATTTATCATCTGGAGGTGATCTTTGCAGCCATGGTCTCAGGCAGCATTTTATTACCTTTCTGCTGAAGGGTTCTTGTCTTAAGTGGTGATCCATGAGACACGAGTTTTTCTGCTTCTGGAAGAAGGGTACTGCTCACCACATTCTTTCTAGGTGAGTTCTAGCCCATGTTCATGTTCTAAAGGTCCTGGAAATTCTTGCCTTAAAAAGATTACTTAGCTACCTGTAGTCTATTGTTTCTGGTAATATTTTTTTCTCAATATCACTATCACGTTTTTTTTTTTTTTTTCATATGTGCTAACCAGATGTTATAGAACTTAATCTGACAGCACTGACTTGAGTAAAGCTCTTAACTTCTTCTTAATCCATTAACCAGTACTTCCCTGAATTAAGATGTCAGTTATGACCCTGATCAACATTATCTGTCACAGAATGAAAAGCAAACTGGCCTAT
Source organism: Montemys delectorum (assembly GCA_019843815.1). Lineage (NCBI taxonomy): Eukaryota > Metazoa > Chordata > Mammalia > Rodentia > Muridae > Montemys > Montemys delectorum. The sequence continues at coordinate 1,878 of JADRCD010227185.1, forward strand.
TGTCTGACAGGTGATGCTCTCTATTTTAAGAATGCTTTCAGCCTCACTATGGTTCTGTGTGTAGATGCTACTCTCCTTATTTTATACAGGGAACCAGAGATTTTGAGAGACAAAGTGGGCTTTTCTTGATGATTAGAAGATTAATGACTGTGAAAGAGATAACTAACTTCCATGAACTAGACTAGAATGTGAGACACAAATGATTTCCAGGAAAACCAGCCTGAACTGAGTCCACAAACTTGTCTTCCTTTCATGCCTATAAAAACATAAAGCAGCCACCTTGGTACACTCTATTGAGACTACCCGTGGCTCCAGAGTCCTCTATCATGCTGTGCATGGAAGCAGCTCCCACCAAGCCACGGACAGCAATATGTACATGTATGTATGCTTTGTGGACAAGTTTTCTTTTTTTTTCTTCTCTCTATGGTTTATGAGCACGTGAGGCCATTCCTGTACTGTGTATTCTGGTGGCTAGGAGGGGGCTTCCCTGAAATGCCTAAGAGGGGGGCCTTATGGTCTAAGCTTTAACCTGATACTCAGTGATTATTCAGAAATAAGCTGACATTTGAGATTTTTACCTATCTTTAGGTTGCCTTCCAGTTGTGATTGAAATTCATTTTTTTTCTAATTTCCCAGTCTGTTAAATCCAGGCCACTTTTACTCTTACAATTCAATTCTGTGGCTACTTGTTACTCCTTTATTTCCTTGGTTTTCCTTATCCATTCTTTGTGATACATACATACAACCCCACCTATACATACAACTCCCAAACTCTGATAATGGGTTTCCATCAATGTACTAGAACTAGAGGTGGATGACCCAGAAGTATTTTTAACTTAATTTTAGGTAATAGAAGTTAACGTTTTTGAGTTAGTTTCTCTTAAATACTGTGATCTTTACATTAAAGAAATCTACTTATGCTTCTCTTGACCACCAATGAGAAACTAAAGCTGAGCAATAGGTTCTGTGTATCCTATTGGATGTGACCTTGTCAAGTTTTAGTTGCTCTTCTCCTCTTGCTCCATTTATTGTTCCTTCCCTCTCACCCCCAGCTCTATCTGAAGTGTTTCCATTCACACATTGTTAGATTCAACAGAAGATCATCATCTGTCTAACCTGACCTCTATACTTTCCACCTAAATCAACTTCTGCTGTCTCTTTCCTTTGCCTCCATGTATACCCAGGAACCAACTTCTGTGAGCATTCTATTCTCTGGACTTTGTTACTCAACTCTTTTGTATCAAAATGTCATTGTTTGCAACACATTTCTGTTTACACCACTAGGCTAATCTTCAACTGTTAAGCTTTAAGTTTTGCATAAATATAATTCATCTCATAAACTTCTATTTGTTTAGTAATTCTTCAGAAAGTAATAGTTACATTATACCACTTTTCTGTTGAAAAATTATCAGTTGCTTTCTAGTCCCTGGTGATTAAAATGTAAACTCCCTCATTATCTTGTTAATTATGACCTTATTTATTCTGGCGCCAATGTTTCCTTCTTGACTGATTTTCTTTGTACCCAGATATACTGTCACTGACTTTGGATTTGTTGACTGTTGTCTTAGTCTGTGGAATCCCTAGCTCCCTATATATTTCAATAATTTAAATTTTAATTCTTCCTTAATACTTGGTCAGTGGGTAAACCTTTCTAGGCCTATACTGATCAGTCCATGATTCCACATGTACATATTATCCTCTAATTAAACTACATTTCCTGTAATTAAAGCTCTTTAAAATCTAAGTATAAGAGTAATTTGAGCTTTGCAAGTGATACAGATTCTTAGTATTGGAAAACTCAGTGAATCATATCTTTATTGAATGTTTGGTGTGAGACACCATCTTATGGAACAGAGAACACTGATATTCTTTTTCACATATTTCCTAATGTGTGTGAGTGTGTGAGTGTGTGTGTGTGTGTGTGTGTGTGTGTGTGTGAATATGGTTGACAACAGTGCATTGTTTCAGGCTAGGAATAGGTTCTTTCCTTTGTATTGTTTACGGTTTTTTTTTTCAGTAAGCTATTTGCATACAATAGATACTTAAAGTCAATAGATTAATAAGTACATAGTGCAGTTCTCCAGACAGCTAAAGTATTTGTTTGTTTGTTGATTTAGACAAAGCCTCATGCATTCCAGCTGACCTCAAAGTTGCTATGTACCTGACTATCATCAAGAACTCACCCTCTTGCCTCCTCCTCCCCAGTGCTGGGGATTCAGGTGTAAGGACCATCATTTTCAGTTTGTGTGGTGCTTAAAGTTTAACCCAAGCCTTCCTGCATGCTAGAAAAGCAAGACTATAAAAAGTACACCATACAATACTATCTCTCTTGCCCTTGTTCCGTTTTTGGAAGTGTTTTCTATCTTCTTCTGATTCCTCTATTTGGCCAAGACTGTTCTTTCTAGGATTAGAAAGTTGCAACATCTTCCAGGAAAAAGCAATGCAGTTAGTCTTGAGCTAGTGTTTCTTATGTCTAGGAAAACTCACACCTGGATTGATTCAGACACACTGGTTTTTTTTTTTTTTTTTTTTTTGTGGGGGAAGGGAAATACTATTGGCTGCCGGAGAATCAGAGAGCGCAGAGGATGATATGAAAATCATGACTATAAAATGATCTTCCTCATCAAATCGCCCTTGGTGATTTGTTCTTACAATTGTTCTTGGTGATTTACTCAACTTCAAGTGTATCCTAAATTTTCCAGAGAAGGATAAGGCCAAATTACCTGCTGGTGCCTAATCTTTCAGTAGGATTACTTAAGAGAACACTTCGGGGCTACTTTTCTGCTTTGATGGTATGATGGTCCATTCACCACATAACAATGGTGAGATGATTGTCATTTAGGGGCTCCATCCTAGCTGCACAATGGTTTCTGATTATGATAAGACCACGATTGCTTCTGATTAGAGTAAGGCACTGTGGCTGGCTGGCTGTGGCCCATATCTTCTTAGGAAAAGGTGGCACCTGTAAAAATTAATAATACATGAGGAGAAATCTCTGAGACAGCATTTCTGGTAAGGCCAGAAGGAAAGACAGAATCAAACTTTCTCAATCTCCAGTGTCTTGATCTATTCATACCAAAGAGTATGTATTGAGCACCTGTGCTGTTCTTTTCACTGTGGCAACAGCTGTTACAGATCAGACAAGATAAATATAAGGCATTATTCCTACCCTCCAGTAGTTTATAATCACGTTGGATGAGACAAGACACTTAAATAGATACAATTAAAAGGCAAGGCAAGGCGTCCCGCTGCAGGCTGCAAAGTATGCTATGTAATTAGAATACGTGATTGAGTTTGAAGAAAGAAAGGATCGAGGCTTGGACTCATGCCTGGGTCTTGTTTTATCTGAGATTAGAGTGAAAGACATAAATAAGAATCAGGACCACTCACAGAGCTGTTTCTCTTTCTCTATGGATAAGGAAGTTGAACAGTGTGGAAATCCAAGCATTTTTAAGGATGCCCTGAATAATTCCCAATGTGTGCTATGTTCATTATCTCATGGGTGTCAGAACATGGAGGGTATCTTCCCAACAATGCTATCTCAATTTGCATTCTCAGAGTAATTTTATTTACCATCGGGTTATTGGTTATCTTCATCAGCATCAACCTCTGAACCATCTATTCATGGCTTTTGCATTCCTGTACTTTCCTGTCGTCACTCTTTGTGAGGGTTCTTCTCTTTGCAGTGATCTATGGTGTTCAAGAAAAGATCTTTAAACCGACAGGCTGAAAGTTATCAGCACCCAGGAGAGTTTCTTAAACCCACAGCCGATGAGCATAGTTTATGCCAATGCCTTTAAAGAAGTGAGAGTCTGAGACACTGCAGGGCATTGGATTGTGTTAGCACTGAAGAGTGAGATGGGATTTTGAACAGTGTGAAATGGACGTTCTATTCCATAGTCACCAATGTGTGTTAGGAAGGGAGAGATCACAGCCCTGGAAGGATGGAGGAGAAAATGGAGTTGGAACAGAGACACATTTATGTAGGTGGCAGTTGACAGTGACTTTTGGAGTCTGTTCTTAAGAGTTAGGCAAGGAAGCAGAATTCTTCTGGAAGGAACATCATCCTACAGAGGGGGACTTGGGGCTCCTCTCATTCTTTTCCCACTTCCTGTTTTAAGGGATAAAAACAAGCCTTAAATGAAATAAATATAACCTCCTGGATTATTTACAGTTGCTATGGGCAAGGTTCGACCAGATGGTTCCCAAGCCCCCTTTCCGCTCTTGGATTTTGAGATTCTCCGTTTCCCAAGAAAGCAGGCTGTGTTTAATTTAAACATAGTTGGAGCATAGACTCTGTTGAGCAACCTACACTGTTGGCCAAGCAGCTGAGACAGCAATGTAGTAATTCGTGTGAAATGCACATTTCCCAGCATGGTATCTGGATAGCATTCCCACACTTCTTTTCCCATCTGTTCCTTCGCATCTCATGATGACCCCTGATTGGAAGCAGACCAGGATCCAAAGATAAATTAGACAAGACCAACAACTTACAGCCCGACAACACAAGGACATCCCACATGTAATGTGGACAGGAAAGAATGAGAAAAGATGCCTGAATTGTGTGTGGAGGGTGGGTAGAGAGATGCTTCCAGAACAGCGCTGTTTAGCTACCCCAGAAGAGTTTCCTGGGAAACGTGAGGAAGGACCTGCAGATTCTCTATGACAGGACTTTAAAGATATCATCGAATTCATATTATGCTAGAGAGATTTGTGTTTGTAGATTTTACTTGATTTTCATGTGCTACAATTGAATACACACTTGTTATAATAATTAAAAACTTGTAAAGGAAAGTGCTTTCAAAGTTTCATGGCTTCATTTGGTAGTCATCTGCAGTAGCCACCTAAGGAAATATTGTATATGTTCCATTAATGTGGGCTTTGAATCTGTGGTCCGGTGGCTACTAATATGTTAACAGATTTCCTGAGTGCTTGAATTTGTCAAAAACTCTTAATGTCTTTTCCTTCATCTCTCAGATGGGGAGAATGGCATCATTTCACTTCACAATGTTTCAGTGAGGATCAGACTGTCCTGTGTACAAACATCCTTCATAGACAGTCTCTTATAGCATGCCGCACTTGGAGAGAAATATCAAGTGAAGCTTCTTAGGGAAATTCCTCATATTTGTCTTTTTTAAGCCACTTTTCATGTAAAGTTAAACAGTCACTTAAGAGTAATGGATCATGTCTAACTATCTCCTTTCTTTTCTACATAAATTACTGCCCCAATCTCTTCCTGTTCTTTCTTGCCCTGTAACAAATTCTAGGCCTAATTAGTTTACTCTCTTGTCAAGACTTATTGTCAGTTAAGATTCACTGTGATCTGTAAGGCATTGTAGGGATTGAATTACTGCGGTCAAAATGTTAGGAAGTGAGAAACTCAGATGTGATTAGAGGAGTTCAAACTCAAATCCAGCTAGAACACATCAGGAAGATGTAAGATGGGAACTCCAGCTTAACGGTTAGTTATGAAATTTAAAGCCTGAAAAAGGATTTCTAGCAGAATCTACTTCAGCCGCATCACTTCCACTGGAATTGTAAACGATGCCACAGTGACTGTGGCCAGGAGAGAACCAAAGATCCAGAACTAAGGCCTCTCAGCCTGAAGCACTTCCTAGCTATTTTCCCTCATCCTCCTTCTTGATATTTTCATGATTAGTGTCCAGCATATTTTGGATTTCTTCATAATCTAGTTTTAAAATAGCCTAATGTTATTTTGAGAGCACTACTTTGGGTTCTTACTGTTCAATTAAGGATTTGACTGTATTATCCAGGAATATTGCTATTTGTATACGGTTATAGTATGATAAATTAAAAACTTGGCCTCTAATGACATGTTTGCATGTGGTTTATAACTTACGTAAATGCAGGTAGAAGAGGACTTAGAAAATCCGGGCATTGGTGTTAGTGTCTTCACTGGCTGTGAAGATGTCAACATGCCACTTTATATTTTGGTATTTCAAATTATTTTTCTGCAAAGTAGAGAGAAAGCAACTGTGGTCATTTGAATAAGAATAGCCACTAAAGGTTCATATATTTAAATGTGAGGTTCCCAGTTGGTGGACAGTGTAGGACAGATTGATAGGCATGACCTTGTTAGAGGAACTGTGTGTCACTGGGAATAGACTTTGAGATTTTTCTTTCTTTCTTTTTTTATTGGATATTTTATTTATTTACATTTCAAATGTTATACCCTTTCCTGGTTTCCTCTCCACAAAACTCCTATCCCATACCCCCTTCCCCTGCTTCTATGAGGGTGCTCCCCCACCCACCGACCCACTCCCACCTCCCCACCCTGGCGTTGAGTCTTCGTAGGACCAAGGGCTTCTCTTCCCATTGATGCCTGACAAGGTCATCCTTTGCAACATATGCAGCTGGAGCCATGGGTTCCTCCATGTGTACCCTTTGGTTGGTGGTTTAGTCTCTGGGAGCTCTGGGGGGGGCGGTTCTGGTTGGTTGATATTGTTGTTCTTCCTATGGGGTTGCAAACCCCTTCAGCTCCATCAGTCCTTTCTCTAACTCCTCCACTCAGGTCCCTGTACTCAGTCCGATAGTTGGCTGAAAGCATCCACCTCTGTATTTGTCAGGAGACAGCTATATCAAGCTCCTGTCAGCAAGCACTTGTTGGCATCTACAATAGTGTCTGGGTTTGGTGACTGTATATGGTATGGATTCCAAGGGGGGGGCAGTCTCTGAATAGCCTTTCCTTCAGTCTCTGTTCCACATTTTGTCTCTGTATCTCCTCCCATGGATACTTTGTTCCCCTTTCTAAGAAGGACCGAAACATACACACTTTGGTCTTCCTTCTTCTTGAGTTTCATGTGGTCTGTGAATTGTATCTTGGTTATTCCGAGGTTTTGAACTAATATCTACTTATCAATGAGTGCATACCGTGTGTGTTCTTTTGTGATTGGGTTACCTCACTCAGGATGATACTTACTATTTCCATCCATTTGCCTATGAATTTCATAAATTCATTGTTTTTAATAGCTGAGTAGTACTTCATTGTGTAAATGTACCACACTTTCTGTATCCATTCCTCTGTTGAAGGAAATCTGGGTCCTTTCCAGTTTCTGGCTGTTTATTATAAATAAGGCTGCTATGAATATAGTGGAGCATGTGTCTTTGTTATATATTGGAACATCTTTTGGGTATATGCCCAGAAGTGGTATACTGGATCCTCAGGTAGTACTATGTCCAATTTTCTGAGAAACTTCCAGACTGATTTCTAGAGTGGTTGTACTTGCTTGCAATCCCACCAACAATGGAGGAGTGTTCCTCTTTCTCCATATCCTTGCCAGCATCTGCTGCCACCTGAGTCTTTGATCTTAGCCATTCTGACTGGTAGGAGGTGGGAATCTCAGGGTTGTTTTGATTTGCATTTCTCTGATGACTAAGGATATTGAACATTTCTTTAGGTGCTTCTCAGACATTCAATATTCCTCAGCTGAGAATTCTTTGTTTAGCTCTGTATCCAATTTTTAAATAGGGTTATTTGGTTCTTTGGAGTCTAACTTCTTGAGTTCTTTGTATATTTTAGGGCTTTGAGATTTTAAAAACCTGTGCCAAGCCCAGTCTTGCTCTTTTTTTGCTTCCACCTTGTAGATAAGATGTAAGCACTCAGCTTCTGCTTCAAGGGCATGTCTGCTTCTGTGATACCTAACATGGTGACTGTAAAGCAAGACCCCAACCGAATGCTCTCCTTTTTATGTTGGTTTGTTCATGGTGTCTCTTCACAGGAGTAGAAAAGTAATCAAGACGGCTACCTATCATAAGGTTGCTATTTCGTGTAAAAGATTTTATACTTGAGGAATCTTATGATGTCCATTAAACGATTACCCTAATGTGGTAATATTTTTAGTTAGCTGTATATTCCACATCCATGGAGTTTGCCAGCTGGAATAGGTTGGGGACTCAGGTGATATTTAATTTCAGTGCTATCTCCGGTATCTATTGGCTTTACAAGGTTCCTTACTTTTATTTATCTTTGTGTGTGTGTGTGTGTGTGTGTGTGTGTGTGTGTGTGTGTGTGCGCACTCAATGTGATGTGTTTGAGTAGGTCAGAGGGCATCCTTGGGATTGATTTTCGCCTTCTACCTGTTTGAGACAGAGTCTCCAGTTTGTTGTTTTGTATGTTGGGCTAGTTGGCCTAGCAGTGGCTTGGGGTTGGCCTGTCTTCTTCTGTTTTGTCATTACTCTGGGATTATAGATGCAAGCTATTACCCCAATAGGCTTCTTCTGGGGCTCCCTACTCAGGTCTTCAGGCTTTACCCAAGCCCCAGGGCCCTTTTTAAAGCTTTTTATTTCTGATAATAAATTAATTTTCTTGATAAAGTCGAACTGATATGTAAGTTCTTTTTTTTTTTTTTTTTTTTTTGTCAAAATATTATCCACTTTAACGAGAACGGTTTCCTCAGCAAGTGCGTTTGTGAGCTGAAGCTGTGTGGCATCAGGACTTCGCTTCCTACTCCACAGGCTTCAGATGCCACTGCACGACCAACTTCCCAGTGCTCTTGAGGCACATGCTAGACATGGTCTCTTCTGTGGGAAGTCCCTGTGGCAGCTTCAGGGGCTGGATGCGTATCAGGTGTTTAACAACTTTCAGCTTTGCATTCACCGACGGGATGTTTTTGTGAATTTGAGGGCTGTGTGCCATCTGTAGTCCGAGCATCTTGATGGTATCTTTTTCCCAGTATGGACGCCTCTTTGTACTTCTTATTCTTGTGACAATGTGCAGTTTATGAGGGTTCTGGGGGTCCCCACCATACTTTTCATGATCTTCAGGTTTAGGCTGAAACACTTTATCTGGAATTCTTGATTTGGTAAATTTGTGACGAACCCTTTCTGTACCAATGAGAGATTCTGCACCTTTCTTCACAGTCTGTAGTCTGCCTGGAGGCCTCTGAAATACTGAGCACAGAACTCCTGTCATGGGTGTGGCAATCCTTCTCTTCAGAGGCTCCGCCAGGAGATCAGGGATGGGTAACACCAATGGTGATCAAAGTGGACAGAATTCCAGTCAGGGCTACATAGTGGGAACCTGGTTGCTTTCAGAAGCTCAAGAAATGGGTCTCCGAGACCTCCAACTCGGAACAGAAAGGAAGTCAGTCTGCAACTGCAGAGAGAGTCCTTGTGAAAACACACAACGTCTCTAGCTCCTACGTCCGTCCGCACTCACCGGCGACCACTGTGTCCACCCTGAAAGTCCGTGATATGTAAATTCTGATCCTTAAAAATCTTGGAGGGGAACCTGGGAAAGGGAAAATTTACATGTAAATAAAGAAAATATCTAAAAAAAAATCTTTAACTTTGGGACTGAAGAATAGTAAGAAAAAGTAATGTTCATTAAAAATCACATAATTAATGATGCTTAGGAAAGCAAGACACATTAACCATTAAAGGAAGTTTTGTCCCACAACCTTAAAGCATAATATAGTTTCTTCTGACTGTTCATTTTGAAGCCAAATTTTTGTGACTTTCCCCCATGTCTGTGTCCACACTAATGTTAACAGATGTCCCACCTTCCAAAACAGAGGCACAAGCTTGGCAGCTCTTCTCAGATTGCAAATTTAATTATGGCTGCAAATGTGATAATGGAACAACCTTTCCAAGTTTTAATTGGATTTGCAGTTGGCACCAGCAACCTTTGTTTTCCCACCATATGGGTAACTGTGGTGCAAGGAACCGGCATGTGCCCTTGCTGTGAGCTAGTCAACCCTTGATTATCTGTAGAGGAATGGGCTGTATAGTGGATCAGCCATAGTTGTTTTATACCCCAGCCAGATCTCAGTATGCATAGTGTAATGCCCCTCCCCCCCATGCTGTTACTCGCTTTAGCCTTGGCAACCAGTAACATTTTAATATTTTTCTAGGCAGAATACCAATGACTAATCTGATGTCAACTTCTTCATCATGGGTTTCTGTTAGAAAAGCCATTCTACATGCAATCTTACTTGCCTTTAGATGTTGTAAGCAGTCTGAAGATTTGTAGAATAGAGGACAATCAGTTGGGCAACAAGTGTCTTGGCGGTAGTAGATTGGGTAAAGAAACTACATCTGAAACAGGTTGAGTGACGGATCCAGGGCCTAACAGCAAAGAGTGTGATATCAGCCTTATGTCTCTAACACAGAGCTCTTGCTTCTATCTGACATTTTCCTATGAATGAATGGGGGTAAATATTTAGATGATCTCCTGTTTTTAATTATTGTTTCTTTTTTTTTTAAGCACATGTAATGCAGAGTAAGATTTGAATAAACAGGAAAAAAGATAGGATGTGTAGCACAGAAACCAACAATATTTTTCCCCATTCTTGGATTCATTCACTTTTAAAAGTTTATCTGACCAACCAGTACCCCCAGAGCTCCCAGGGACTAAACCACCAACGAAATAGTATACATAGAGGGACCCATGGCTCCAGCTGCATATGTAGCAGAAGATGGCCTTGTGGGACATCAATGGGAGGGGAGGCCTTTGGTCCTGAGAAGGCTCGATGACCCAGTGTAGGGGAATGTCAGGGCCAGGACAGGGAAGTGGGAGTGGGTGGGTTGGTGAGCAGGGGGAGAGGGAGGGGATAGGGGTTTTCAGAGGGTAAACCAGGAAAGGGGATAGCATTTGAAATGTAAGTAAAGAGAATATATAATAAAAACAGCTTATCTGTGTGTATGTGTGTGTGTGTGTGTGTGTGCATGCGCATACACACACAAAGGAGTGAGAGCATGTTTTGAATTGTTTTGTGTGTGTGTGACAGTACACATGCTGAGGAACCTGTCTGGAGGTGAGAGGACAACTTCTCCCCTTCCACTGTGTGGCTTGCACACTCAGTACAGGTTGGCTTGGCATCAAGCACCTGCACCCACTGAGCCATCTCACTGGCTTTGCTTGGAGAGTTTAAACCCTAACATGTATATACTGGGAAATTGTTCATTAGCTTCCAGATACCTGGTTGGCATTAGGAGTAAAAAAATACATTGTTTAGATGTATTTGGGATCCTGGGAAAGAAAGGCAAGTAGTAACTAGATAATTAAAGGTAACATCACAAGTGCACTTGGGAAATAGAATTCTTCTTGGTGGAGAGTTTCAATTTTTGCTTATTTGGGGCACATGCAGCATCACTGAGGACATAGTAATCATGAAATTAAAGAAAATCTCTTGAATCAAATTAAAATGTAGTTCCAAACGAAAGATAGATGCATCAGAAATATTTAACACAATACAAGGTTTTCATAATCTACTGGCTAAGGCCATATTTGGAAAGAGATATTTATTTTGCCATAGCATGAACAGCATAAAAATATGATAGTAAATAACACAGAAATATGGCCATCAGTGGCAAGACAGTATCTTGAAGTCATTGGGAGATACATATTCCAGACATAAGAAGTTCTACTATTTGAAAATACTTTCGGGTCAGAGTATTCATTCCTGAAGATTTCAAAGCATGCTGAAGTAGTGTGTTTTGGGCACCCAGTGATTCCAGAGAGATCTTTGAACAATGTGGTCCGGGCTTAGGGGTAGAAGGGAAGTAGCCACTTTAGTGTCCCATGCTGTTTGGGTGTAAGGCAAAAAGGTAGCTTTTCCAATTCATGAAAAATTCATTTTCATGAGACAAGGTCTCCCAGCAGCAGGACAGTTTCTGGAAACTGCCTTCTCTCTTTTGCGCCAAAATGGGAGTGCTTAACCAGGTGTGAAAGATGAAAAATAATGACATTAAAAAAAAAAGACTGGAGTGACTAAAAATATGTGTTTAATTAAGCATTCTGATCATTCGGGGCTGGAGAGATTCAGAGACTTTCGGTATAGGATGTAACAGCCACTGTCATTATGTTGCCACAGTGGAGCTAATATGACACTCTGGCTTTGCTCTTGGCCAAGTGGGTAAAAAAGAAATGGATCTGTTGTGTGTGTATGTGTGTGTGTGTGTGTGTGTGTGTGTGAGAGAGAGAGAGATAGAGAGAGAGAGAGATGAGGGGAGAGGAGGGGAGGGGAGGGGAGGGAAGGGAAGGGAAGGGAAGGGAAGGGAAGGGAAGGGAAGGGAAGGGAAGGGAAGGGAAGGGGATGGGGAGAGGACCAGGAGGGGAAGAGGGAGGGGGAGAGAGAGGGAGAGAGGGAGATGGAGAGGGAGAGGAAGGGGGAAAGGGAGAGAGATCTTTTTCCCTTAGTGCTAAATTGAAGTGAACACCATTATCATCACCCTGATGGTCCTGAAAAAGCACTGTTTGTTCCCAGAATCTCGGATGCTCTTTCATCAGTCCTCATCACATGGCTGTTGTACTTATTTTGTGTCTTTATAGTATATGGAAACTAGTCTCTCTGTATAGAGGAAGGCAGATATTAAAGAAAATTTCTCCTCCTCCTCCTCCAAAGTCTCTCTAACCCTTCCCTGCATCTCTAGTTTATGACAGAGTTTAGACACAGCTCACTTGTGATTTTTTAGGCTCTCATACAGTATGGAGAAAGCAGACCTGCTTGCCTGGTAACTGCAGGGTTCTCTTGGTGAGGATGCTGTAGTAATAGTTCCTGAGAAAATTCTTATTAAGCCCATTCCAATGACAGGTATGTGTATATTGAGTGTTGATATGTATATATGTGGGTTAATATGAGTTACAAGGACAGATAATAACTACAATTCTACACATGAACGTACCTTTGACTCATATAATGCTTTAAAGAATGATTTAAAATCCATCTCACTTTCAGAAACCTTTTATAAATATCAAATTAATGGTTCGTAGGATGGTTGAGCAGTGAGGGTCCGTGACACCACGCTTGAGGACCTGGCTTTTACTCTTAGAACTCACTCCCATAAATTGTTCAAACCTCCCAACATATAGCCTGACACACACACACACACACACGCACACACACACACACACACACACACACACACAGAGAGAGAGAGAGAGAGAGAGAGTAAATAAAGTGAAAATATCCATATTTTACTATATCTTATAATAGAACTTAGGCATAATACTTATACCTATTGTTCTCTATAGGACACAAATTAATAAATGATACTAATGCATGTAATAAGTCACAGATATTAGGTATTTACTGATGTCAAACACAGTTCTAAACATTTCACCTAAGTTAAAAATATAATTTCCTTTCCAGCCCTATGGGTCATATACTGTTGTTATTCCAATTTCCTAGTTGGGGAAAGTCCTTTCCAATGTTTACTATTTTTATTCCAATTTTATATCAGGGAATGGTACACTAGAGAGGTTGCTTGTCAAAGCTACACATACAATAAATTGGCAAAGTTAAGGTTTTAAAAAAAATCAAGGTAATGTGTAATCTCACTCTTCATATCTTCTCTCTGACCCGTTCTCCCTTTGTATTCTCTGAGAGCGTCCAATACCTTGCAGAGTATTTGTTTAATATCTGCCTCTTCAATTAGATGGAGGCTCCCTGATGGCCCAACTGACTGTGACTGAAATATTATACCCAGCATTACACTAAAGTGTCTGCTGAGCGTAGAAGAGTTCATTAGCGAATCTCAGGACTATTCACCAAATCTCTCCTTTGTGTATGGTAAAGGTGACTTTGTTAGGCAATGAGAAATAACAAAGAAAATAACACAGGCCATCTCCCTATGAGTTTCACAGCCAACATGAAAAATCCTGACAGGTGAAGATGTGATAGCCTCAAAGAGGACATGAAGGCCAGACAGTGAACATGCACAGATCATATAAGTCCTAGACAATGGGCAGAACTGTGGGTAGGAGGAGGGAGAAAGGGTGGCCCAAATGCAGAGTGAGTCAGTGGGCATGTGAAACTTGTCTTATCTCCACGGATACAACTTTCCAATTAGGTCAGTGTCAATCACAGCTGCACACCCATAAGGGAGCAGAGAGAAAAAGAACGTCATCATTGACTTCCAAGTACTCCATTGGTCCAAATGGCAGAAGTGCCTGATTCATAAAACTTCTGGGTCAGAAACCTCCTAACCTCCTAATTTACTGAGTTATTCAGTTGCTTGAATGCTCACTACAGTTCCCAGTTCATTTTCTATTTTAGATGGTGGTGCAAGTTTCTAAGTTGGAAAGAGAAAACTGTAAATGACTTCTGATCATGTAGACACTTCTCTACCCAACTTCTCACTGTGGGATGTGCTCAAGACACCGCTGTGAATTTTGGACTTAAATACTTTACATAAGGCAGAACCAAGTACCTGTTCTCTTCATTCATCTAGGGAATTCTGAGAACCTGTTGGGTTTAGATTTTATGGGAATAAAGTGGAGAAAAAAAATCTGTGTTCAAGAAATGGTAGTGTTCTTACTTGGGTATTTTTCCATGGATCAGGAAACTATTAATTTGTTATGGGGGCAAAGAGATGAAGATTCCTCAACCCCCCGCTCTTTCCCCTTTCTTTCCCATTTCTCTTATTTTGATTGTCTTACTATGTAGCCTCAGCTAGCCTGGAACTCGGATTCCCCTTACCCCAATCTCCTGTGTACTAGAATTAGTAGTACTACCCCTGGCCAGGAAGGATCTCATCGGAACATCTTACATTATCCAACATGAAGCTGGATGGATGTTTCCAACCTTGCCTGAGAGTGTCTGATTGTCAACACTCTGCATGTTCTGTTTGTCTTTATGGGTACCATATTTTACATGGTAGTATTTTCCTGGGGGGCCGTGGGTGCTTATATTAAGGTAATATTTTCAGAACTTGTCAGTTCACCATTTCTCAGCTGTGCTTTCTCCTGTTAGCTCTTGTTAGGCATGTTCTCTACCCAAGCCACCAATACTTTTAGCATCATCAGACTTGTGCTCCATTCTCTGAAAAGCCATAGAAAGACTACCCCTTTTTCACCAGTTCAAGCAAACATTCTAGAACTGAGTCTTTTTTTTTTTTTTTTTGTTTCTTTTTCTTTTTTCTTTTTTAAGGTTTATTTATTTATTTTAATTATATGAGTACACTGCAGCTGTCTTCAGACACACCAGAAGAGGGCATTGGATCCCATTACAGATGGTTATGAGCCACAATGTGGTTGCTGGGAATTGAACTCAGGACCTCTGGAAGAACAGTCAGTGCTCTTAACCACTGAGCCACCTCTCCAGCTCTAGCTGAGTCTTACTCACTGAACTTGGGTTCTGAGTGACCCACTTCTAGTGAGTCTAAGAATCAAAGAGTTGTTTGGCCAGTCTGGATCATGGGACAACCAAGCCTCAGCGAGTGTGAGCACTACAGCTGGTGGATCAGATGAGAACTACAGCCCATAGGTTTTAAGAGTAATAGTGTTTATGATCTTTGGCGAATAAGGGGATCCATGTCACTCTTCTATAGGAGCTTTCTACTTTCTACAGTTAAATTCTCCTGGCCTCAGACAACATAATTTGAGTAGACCAGGGGTGGGTCAATTGTAAATGTTAGGATCAGTCAGCAATTGCAGCTAATAGAACAGGAAAGGACAACCCACAACAAACTCACTGCTCCACCTTAAAGATGAGTCAAATTTCCCCATGCCATTTAGTTAATAGCAGTAGAATCAGAGAGTAATCCAGTCCTGATTCAATAATCCATGACCTGTGCATAGGAGCAAATCTATTAAATTTGCAGTGATAGGCTCTCAAGCCTATATTATTCATAACTGTTACAGCTTTGCTTCCACATTTTCTATGCTTCCTGTTTGTATTTCACTAATTTCTAGGAATTAATTAAGCTTTCCAGTTTCCACCAGTAAAGGCAATGTCCTTGGAGACTTAACATTGAGTGTCATCAAAATCAAATTCAGTATATGCTTCTTAAAGACAAGAATCCTCCTTAGACAATGGTTCTCCCTCTTTGGTCTTCCTGAGGACTTGCCTTACCATCTGTAGATTTTGAGTGAGTTTATTTAAAAAACATTCTCTTTTTTTTTTTTTTTTTTTTGAGCACCCAACTTTCCCTTCACATCGATGACTTGAAAATTCTGAACTGTTTCTGCTTTCACAATGTGTGGGAGGAGGAGGGAGAGGACAGTTTAGAGGAAACATGATGAACTGTAATAATAGTAAATAGAAAATGATAAACTGGTTTGGACACAGTTCCATTAAAGATGATGAGGCTATCCCACTTACCTGTTTTGGTGACAAGATCTGTGACTAGTTTTCAGTTGCTTTGACTCATGTTAGGGTCAATTAACTTCTTAGCATACCTTAAAAATGGTTTATATAGAAGTGAGGAAGCATATATGTATATTAATATATACACACATATATTTTAATACATGTATGTATTTATATTGGGTTAACCCTCATTCCTATGGGCTTCCTATCTGTGGATTCCACCAAAGGCATATTGAAAATATCTCAACATAAAATTTGTTCATGGTAAATATGAACCATACCTTTCTTTTGTAATTGTCTATTAAATAGTACAGCATAATGTTTATATATGGTGCAATTGTCATTTGCACTTCATCAAGTTTTATAATAGTGTAAATGTTATCTAGAGTATATGAAAAGGCATGTATGGGTTAAATTTAAACATGATGCCATTTTCTATGAGGAACTTAGGCAACTGCAGTTTTGGTTCTGTGGCAGGGGAAGAGCTGGAGTAAGTTTTCTTTGTACACCAAGGATGATAGATGATGGTGTGCTCACACAAACACATACACACACAAACAGGTCTTGGGGGAGAATGAAGATGAGCAACATTAACTATATTATAAGAACATCACTATTTATCCATATGGTTAATGTGTTGATGTTATACTTTCGTTGTGCATTTAAATCAGTGTCTAATTTTCTTCACTATAGACAAATTAAAATCTTTGTAGTGTTTCCTTCTCTTTTCCCCTCTTGGATGATTTGTTCTGATTGCATGCAGTTTTGTCCTACAAAGTTTATGTGGGATTAGCTACCCCTTAGGGTTAAAGAATAAAAGCCAGTCTCTTTGTTTATACTTTTTGAGTTTTGCTATTAAAGCACAGTCTTTCTTTTTGTCTACATTTGGTGAGAAATTTCTGTCACCTGTCTAAACTTCATGAGAAATTGCTTTTAGTTTTAGCATGGAAATCCTTTGTTAAAAGTCCCATTTTTTTCCCTGCTGGATCTCTTTGTTGTCTAGAATTGGATAAGCCATTACCAAAATGTGTGGTTATAGCTCAGTAGGAGAGAGCTTGCCTAGCGTGTATAAAGTTTTAGGTTCAATCTCCATGATTGCACTAAGTCACACCTAACTGTGGGATCATGTATGACTAGTCCTCCCCTCTGCAGGAACCACCTGTTTCTGGCATGCTGTCCTCTAATTCATCCTTCAACCTTCAATCCCTGAGATCTCTTCTCTTCCTTGCATTCTTTGTTTCCTTTCTTCTAACTGCCTCTGCAGTTGAGTAGGGGTATCATTGCCCTTCAAGTTTCAGACCAGCCTCAGTGTAGGCTACAAAAGCATAGACTGACATAATTTGCAGACTGTGGTGTGTTGGGGAGGTGTGGTGAATGATACATATATCTAATGGCTGGCTTTCTCTATGGCAGTCTGGCTCTACTCAAAGAAGAGTGAAGGTATAATAAAATGGTGACTTTCTCAGCAAAGTTATTAGCAGAAAATAACAGATTAGCACCTTAGAATCTTCAAAGCATTTCTGAGGGCATCGTCTTCTTTAATCCCTGCAAAAGCAGTGCATTCTCTAATCCTCCCAGCTTTGAGGGTGCTATTCTACTCCCCACTCCAGCCTCTACTCTTGCTTTGAGATGAGGCTCCTAATGGTTCTGACTTGGTTAATGTTTTCACAAAGAGGCAGATATAAAATAGAATCTTCTTGCTTTGTATCACCTTTTCTGCCCGGATGCATCATAGCTGTAGTAGAAGTGAGTGGAGCCTTAAAGACTTCTTTAGTATATCAATATCTTTCATTAACATTCACATGAGTTTAAGGTACAGGTGTGTTAAATTAATTCTGACATGAGATACAAAGCAGGCTGAAAGGAGATCGTGTTGTAGTGAAAAGGCAAAGCGATTTAGATTGGTAGATAGAGGATCACAGACACTCTTGAGGGACTGATAAAATTATTAGCAATGGAGCAAAGGATGCCTACTTTTTCTTATAATCTAGGAGTCCACGGAGCTCGGGATTTCTCTAAGCAATAGCACAAAACTGAGTTCTTATCATTTAATTTAAAGAGTTAAAATTAGGGGCCACAGTGATGGCTTGATGGCTAAGAGCACATACTGTTCTGAAGACCAGAGTTTGGATCCCAGCACCCACACCAGGCAGCTCACAACTGCCTGCAACTGCAGCTCCAGGAGATCTGAGCCTTGTTTGGCCTCCTCATGAACATAACTAACTAACTAACTAACTAACTAACTAACTAACTAACTAACTATCTAACTAGCTATCTAACTATCTAACTAACTAATTAACTAACTAACTAGCTAGCTAACTAACTAACTAATAGTAAAATACAACTAGTATATAGGTACCATAATGTTTCCAAAGAAAATTTATTATTGTTCACTGTCCTCCCCTTCATCCTTCTAAGCCCCTCTGTGGCCATCCATCCCCAGAGTCCCTTTTCCCCTGTTACAGTTTCTAGTCCTTTCTACCTTCTTCAACAACTGGTCTTTTTTTCCTTCTTGTAAGCTAACCGAGTTCTTCTGTTCTTTTGAAGATCTCCATTAAAAAGAATCTGCCTATTTCTCCTCTAGAAAACAATCCTGAGGTTCTTAAGAACGTGTATTAACAGAGGTTATGACTAACACCATCCTGTTGGGGAAAGGAGAGAGGGTTCCTGTTGACAACCTGCTATAGCAGGAGAGAAGCCCAGGATGCCCATGGAGCTCCACTGTAGATGATCAAAGAGGAGTTTAAAGATCCGTTATCGCTTTGATTCAATACAAATGAAATAAAAACTTGAATTGCCATTTAATTTGAAGAGAAGCCTAATATCTGCGAAGCAGCCAAGGTTCCTTCTCTGTGAGACAATGTAGCTGGCACACAGAGCTGTGGACTGACAGCACACTGAGAGATCCTAACAGATCACAACCCATGTGGACATTGAGCTGTTTCTTTTCATGGTACAAGATGAAGTGGTAAGCCATATGTGATTTTTCTTCCTATAGCTATCAATAATGTTATTTTATAAAAGGTAAATTTTTCTACTGCTGCAAATATTTTCCCTTTGGGCAAAATCTGAGTTCTAGAAGGTGGTAGATCCCTCAGGTCTTCCTCACTGTTCAGCATACTTGTGTTGCTTAATGGAGAGCATCCTCTTGAATATGCAATTAGGTTCAACACATTCTGGGTTTCTTTGTGGTTTTGATGTTCTTTAATAAAATGAGGTTTATATGGCTCTGCCTACCATAGCTACCATCTCTGGTCTCTGGTTACAGTGTTGCTTTCCTTAACATGCAGAAATGCTGTCACTTGGTCACGTTTTGAGGCTAATGTTTGAGACATTCCTTCCATAAAGTCTTTCCAATTTTAGTTTGTGAACCATCTTAGCAGAAGACCTGGCATCAGCAGTCTCTACCTCACACAATTTCCATAGAACATTCAAGGGAGCACATAGGTGATTTTCTAATATGTAATACTTTATAGTATTTTAGAATACACAATAATACTCTACTACTTTTTCCAGTGGAAGCTCGCCAATATGTAGTCAAAATGTTGAAGAATTGCTTTTCAAAAAATTGAGCAGAGTTAGTTGGCATATATTAGTTTCATCTTTTCTCAATGGCAGGGTTATATCACCTGTGTGTGTGTGTGTGTGTGTGTGTGTGTGGTGTGTATGTGTGTTTATGCATGTGTACCCATGCATATTCATATTATAGAATACATATATAAGTCAAAGGATAACTTTTGGGCATCAATTTTCTCCTTCCACCAACTTGGTCCTGGGGATTTGAACTCAGGTCACCAGGCATGGCAGCAAGCACCTTTACTTGTTAAGCCTTTTTGTCATCTGGCAGATACCATGCAGAAGGAGCTGTAGTGGGCAAGTGAGCTTCCACCATTTTGCTCAGCTGTGATGGATGTACCTTGGAGAGGCACAGTCCCAGGGGCTCTGTGTTCTGATTATTTCTCGCTGCGGCTGAGCCTTCTCATGTTTGCCATTGCTATATCCCTCATATATCTGCTGTGGTGTGATTGTTGTGGGGAGATCCTTACTATCTATAGCCTGGTGTGATTGTTGGGTGATAGACCACTCTACTGGGCAATTTTCTTGCAGGTAAACATGAAGATGAACTTTTATGAGATAATGCTGTTAATGATTTTATGGAATTCCTGATTTGCTTGAAATAGTTTTAGGAAAGTAGGGTAGTTGATAGAAAGTTTTAGGTTTAACTTTGTTTTGCCAGAACAATGTAATAAAAGTTAAAATCAAGAATAGAATGTGCCCGCTCCTTGTAGAATAGTAAGCGCTGCATAGGTTAGAAAGGAGCACAGTGAGCTTTCATGCGATACAAGCACATAATTGTACTGGAAAGAAAAACAGGCAAGTTAATGATCAAAGAAAACATTCCTTCTAGGTTGGGTCTGAGTTCTTTGATCTTATGATCTCGAGATGTGGTCACAGGTTTTAATGTACACCATGAAAAGGAGGGTCATGAACAATGAGTAAGTAATTTTATTCTGAGTATGAGAACAGAGAACAGATGATTAGCCAGTTTAGCTGAACAATACTCCAAAAATAAGATGTAGCATAGATGACCTGTTTCTTGGTAAATGCAGATAGATTGTTGCCAGATAAATTTGCTACTATAGACCGACTTACTTAAACTGGTCTTCAAAGTTCAGCTCAGGAATCTCTTGTATATTATTGACAATTAAATTAGGATATTCCAAAGGAGATCAGGTCCATGTCTTTATTTCTTATATTCTTGATGTACATGAGAAAGTTAGGGATCCTTTCACCATTTTATACAGTATCTGTCAGCATGGCCAGTGTCTATAGTGGCCCTGGTTGCTTTCATTTCACGTATTTTTTTACACAGTCATTCAAGTTGTGATTTGACCCCTTTGTGTTGGCTTTAATGTCTAGGCCAGTGATATTTGAACTACGGCCAGATATAAGACAAAATTCTACTCAGTGTCTGCTCTTATAAAATCAAACAAAACAAAACACAAATAGCAACAGTAGCAACAACAACAACAACAACAACACCAACAACACTAACACCCCACAACCTTACTTCACTTGCCTAGAAGTTCTCTGGTTCCTATTAGTCTCCAATGGAGGAGGTCAGATGTGACAGCCTAGAATATTGATTACATTTCGTGTATAGAATAGTGATTCTGTACCTGGTTTTAGCCACATTTAGGATATCCATATGGGGCAAAAAGCAAGAGATTTTTCCTACCATGGCTTTCTCATACAGAAATCTTTGTGTTCCTATTTAATCTTTATTACTTGGAAAGTCTTAGATCTGAATAGAGCTCAGATGATATAACTTGAATATATAAGAAAACCACTAGTGCCAACATATATCTCTCAGTCTGTGGCTTTTCCTATTTTATCATCTTAACATTACAAATAGGAAGATAAACTAGACGTTTGTGGGAGACTTGGTTCACTTTACAAATCTTTTCTGTTAACACCAGCAGAAATCTCTAGAAGATTCTTAAATGGATTTAGCTCACTGCATGCCCACTGGCCACTTCCCTTCCCACTTGTGGCCAGGATGCTTGCTTCTTATGGAGACACCCAGAGGACACAAAGGGCCTTTTAGGAAAAGCAACTCTAATATTACTTGCTGCATGGACTGAGATTCTAACGAGGGAACAACACTCCTGTGGGCTTGAGTTGAAATTCCGGAAACTGTGAACTTTCTTCCAAACTGCCTGCTCATAAATCCTTTTTAAGCATGCGGCCCTTAGCACGAGTCTCTATTAAATTAAATATCAAACTGAGCTGGGACGGGACCGGTGGTACTTTTGATTATTTTATAGGGTTGGGAGAGAGAAGACACACAGGAATACAAACTTCTAATAGCTTCTTTTCCCTTGTTGCTTTTCTAGCCTTCCAAAAAGTTGCTGGGAGTTTCGAGCTCTGGCTCTTCTGGCTGTGCACCGACAGACTCTTCATCCTCTGCTCTGATAGTGCAATTGTGCTTACCCAGAACGTGTGGGAATTCAGTAATCCTAAGTGTGTGCTTTCAGTGGATTGCTCAGATTCTGCTTCAGAACAAGGCATTCCCACCTTTGGAGCATTGAACCACATCATCCCGGCTGCTTAAAAAAAAAAAAATAAACATTTTTTAAAAGCAACTTCCAAGCTTCTTTTTCAAATACTGTGTTTTGAAGATCCTGCAAGATAGCAGTTAAACTTGGCCATCCTCTACCCACTCCAAGTACTTGAGAGTAAGATGAAAATGTCTAGGCTATCCAAAGAAAACCAGAAAGCTTACCCATATTCCACAGTGCCCAATACCTAGGTTGCTTGAAAACTGCACACTAATTGAGTTCTAGTCATCTTCTGCATTGGTCTAGTTAAAAGACCGGAGGGAGCCACTTCATATCCTCGAGTTTGTTAAATGCATAAAAGAGAGACGAAACTTGGTATTTAAGAACTTTCTTGCACACTCGTTATTATACTCAAGTACTGAGCTGTGGAATAGGACTTTTGAGGAAGGCGTACTCGGAAGATTTACTGTATTATGCCATTCCAGTGACCCTAACTAAACTTATTTAGAACTTGCAAGACAGTAAAGCCCTTGGACGCCTGTGGTGTGATAAATGGTCTTTCTGTCTAGCAGGCTATATTCCTAGACGAAACGTATATCATCTGTAAGTTGTTGGGTAGAATGGTAAAGAAAATGATGACATAGCTTCCATTTCCTGTGAGATAGGCTGGCCTTCAAGTGCCGGAGAAAGGGCACCCGTTTTACATATTGTCTCATTGGAGTAGAGGGAGTAAAGAAAAAGCTATTCGAGTTCCTTTCTGGGCTCCTCATTTTATGATTTCATAGGTAATAAAGCTCTGATTTTTCTTGTCTTCAGTTGAAATTTTGATGAGCATATATTTTTATGGCGATGAATCTTGCCTTAACAGCTGCAGGTGGGACATCGTTCATTAGGGACCTCTATACTGAGACACATCATCCTCCCCTTCATTTATGCAGGGGAAAATTTCAACAGTGACATCATAATATTTGACCTTAACAACTGCACCTGGAATCATTCAACCAAGAATACCACAGGAATTTTGCCAGCAAATTTAGCTCTGCGTATTAGCAGTACAATGATGCTGAGATTCGTAGTCATCTGGACTTTTGAAGGAACTTCTAATTCCAACTCAGTGAGGCTTGATGAATCAGTTCTTTCCTTGAAATATGGGGATGACATAACTCATTATTAGTACATTTCATGGAAATGACACTAATCCAAATTGTTAGTAATTTCAGGTGCATATTTCAAAAGCATAAGATTTAATTCTATGCAGTGGTGAAGATTGGGTAAATTTTCTGCAAGCTCTTGCTTTATGAGTGACAGCAGTGCTGTGATGGATGGGCATTGTCTTGAGAATGTGGCATACTTGAAGATTTCAAGCAACAAATGTCTTTTCCCCAATGGTTTTCCACTTAAAGCTCCCATGTTGTCTTAGTTAGGCTTTCAATTCCTGCACACAACATCACGACCAAGAAGCAAGTTGTGGAGGAAAGGGTTTTATTCAGCTTACACTTTCACTTTGTTGTTGTTCATCCCCAAAGGAAGTCAGGACAGGAACTTCAAGCAGGTCAGGAAGCAGGAGGGATGTTACTTACTGACTTGTTTCCCCTGGCTTGCTCAGCTTTCTTTCTTATAGAACCCAGGATTACCAACTCAAGGAATGGCACCACCCACAATGGGCTGGGCCCTCCCCACCCTTAATCACCAACTGAGAAAATGCCTTACAGCTGGATCTCATGGAGGCATTTCCTCAAGGGAGGCTCCTTTCTCTTTGATAACTCCAGCGTGTGTCAAGTTGACACCCAAAACCAGCCAGTACACATGAATTACAGACCGCCCCATGCTATGAAGAACAGCTCTGATGTCATACTGGGATACTGCCAGTGCTCCGAAAGAAAATTCCTTCGACCATTCAGGAAGAATACCTACTGGGAAAAGGAACCAAAGCAAAGTTCCATAAGACAATGGTCAAACGTTAGTTTTACACTTCAGTTTCAATATGTACATAAGCTGACTGGGGATAGTATTACAGAAGCTAAAGCAATACCTTTGACCCAACCATCCCACTGTTCAAGAAAGTCATTCATCCATACTATCAATGGTTTAAGTCAAGATCTTTGGCTCTGTGCTTAGAAAACTAACCACAAAACCACTCAACCTGATTTCTTTGTTACAAATTCCCTTTGACTCTAGCTCATCTGCCTTCCATGCTATAAACAGTGAATTTTCTGGGATGAAAATGAGATTGGACCATTCTTGTGCTGAAAATGCTTCTCTACGAGCTGAAGCAGAGGTGGGGTGGAGCTCAGGGGGCTAGGGAACTTGCTGAGGGCCAAACGCTGAGGTCTCAGAACCTATTTGAAAAGGCTAGGCACAGGCCTGTATTCTTATAACTCTAGTATTGACAGAGGCAGGTTGGTCTTGAGCACTCAGTGTTCAAAGAGTCTATGTCAAGGAAGTAAGATGGAAAGTGATTGAGGAAGAGTTAGGATGTCTTTCTCTATTATCTGTATGTGCATGTGCACATGTGCACATGTGCACTCTCGCACCTACACACACACACACACACACACACACACACACACACACACACACACACCAGCATTTGGGCTGGGAATGTAACTCAGCAATGAAATGCTTTTCTAGCATACACAAGTCCTGGGGTTCAGTTTCTAGTACTGAAATGCTTCTATCTCTCTCATAACCACCACTTGGAGCTCTTGTTTGATCCATGAAAATTGGAGATCTGTCTGTGGTCATTGTGGGCTCCACGATCTATCTGCATCCCTAGGGGAATGGAATGTTTTGATCCATCAAGTAAGTCTATCTGTGGTTTTCAGCATGCTGTATGTTCCATGTCTTTGATCCTTTTGCATGCACCATTCAACTTCTCCTTTGAGCTGCTACTTAAAGGATAGAACATGAAAGTCTAAATTTATTGGGCCTGTAATGATGAGCCAGGCATAATTCTAAGGGTTTTATATTTGTTAATGCATTCAACCCTTTCAGCAGCAGTGTGAAGCAGGTGTCCTTGCTAGCCTCAGATTATAAAGAAGCATCATGAAGCATAGAGCTGTTAAGTTATTTGCCTGGGGTTTCTCAAGTACAAAGAGTGAGATCTGGGAATCCAGAGAACAGGCTTGAGGGGAAAGTATTGTATTGCCTCTGGGTGTCTTTTTCTTTCTTTCTTTCTTTCTTTTTTTTTTCAAAATTCAATTCAAAGTGTGTTTCACTGGGATGCCCTTATTACACTCTCACCGGAAGGAAGAACTCTGCATGTGGGCTCTTCAGCACCCCATGCTTCTGCCTGTTACTATGCATTCAACCCTGATGCTGCAAACTTAGGAGCCTCTCCTGCCTTCCCTTATCTATGACTAGGCAAAGAATAGTGAGGAGGAGAATAAATCTTCATCTTCTATAATAAACTATTTCCTTTTGTTTACCAAATAGCTATGTTTTCAGTCAGGAATGTAGCCCCTGGAAGGCCTTAAGTGTTCAGTATTCTGTGACAGAGACAAGGCTAATAGTATTAATGATTCCTTCCTGGAATGAAGGAATCATTCCCCTAGGGATGCAGATCGTGGAGCCCACAATGGCCACAGACAGATCTTCAATTTTCATGGATCAAACAAGATTCCTTCCAGTGCCCATCTGGGCACAGTTCACAGGGATGGGTGTTGGTAATATGATCAACCATATACCATACATATGGTTGTAGGAATACGGCTGTAGAAATATGCATGTAGGAATAGGTCAAATGAAGCCCATTATTTTGTGAAGTTATTATGTACTGATAAAATAAGAAATTCCTATTTTCTTAATCTTTTTGGGCCATTTCTTTAATCTCAGGTGTCACTATTCAACATAACTCTTAGACTATGCAGAAAAATGTTTTCTCAAGTAGTCCTTTGTATTTTCTTCTTCTTTTGTTTTTGCTTTTCCAGATAGGGCCTCAGTTATAGAGCCTTAGTTGGTTAGAATTTGCTATGCAGCTCAAATCAAATTTGTGGCCATTTTCTTTCTTCTGCCTCAAGAATAATGAGATTGTAGATGTGTCATACTCTATGTGATTGGTAATTTTCTGTGAGGGTGCTCACCACATATCCCAAGCTACCATAACTTCAGACAGTGGCCCTGACTCAGCCTCCCATGTGCTGGGATTACAGATATGGCACACCGTGTTCAAGCCAGTAGCCTTTGATCTCTAAAGTTCAGCACAAGTCTCAATTTTGAATGAGAATGAGAACAATAATGAAAAAAGTGACACCAGATCTGCTTTTTACTGATGTGATTAAGCAAAATAAAGGCCTACTACGCGCCAAGTGATGTCATAAACATATTACATGATTTCATTCAAACATTTTACCAGTCATTAGGATGATCTCCATTTTACAGGTCAGAAGACTGACATCCAAAGCAATTAAATACCTGTCTTAATCACCATTCTACTGCTCTAAAGAGATGCCATGATGACATGGTAACTCTTATGAAATGAAGCATTTAGCTGGGGCTTATACTTACAGTTTTAAAGGGTTAATTTACCCATGACCATCATGTTTGGAAGCAAGCAAGGATGGAGCTGGACCAGTAGCTGAGAATTTTAAATCCTGATCTGCAAGTAGCTAGGAGAGAGAGAGACAGAGACAGAGACAGAGACAGAGACAGAGAGAGAGAGAGAGAGAGAGAGAGAGAGAGAGAGAGAGACAGAGAGAAACAGAAAGAGACAGAGAGAGAGACAGAGAGAGCCTAGGAGCCTAGCTTGGGCTTTTGAAGCCTCAAAGCTCATTCCTAGCTACACAGCCTCCAAAAAGGCCACACCTCCTAACTCTTCCTAAAGAATTCCACCAATTGGGAACCAAGCACTTAAAAACATGAGCCTGTGGTGGACCTTCTCATTCAAACAATACCTTATGCAAAGTCATGCAGAAAGTAGTCTGTAGAGTCTGCTGACTTCTTAGTGTGTAACAGATTTAAGGCCGTGCAGATTGGAGGCTAGGGTAGGTTTTATGAAGCCACTCCCATAAGTTTACAGAGCCAAGTAAATTCCCACATGAAGTAAGCCTATGTGACTCTGTTGTACTACAATAGGCTTTGTTCTAAGATTTCTAGAGAGAAGACATCATTGCTGAGGGATTGAGGAAGCAACTGTGGTGTCAATGGTAGTGGGCACCTTTCCTTGATTGCTGTGCATTCTTGAGTAGAAGAAAAACTTGCCTGAACTCATTTCCTCAACCTGTAAAATGGGCATAATCATCATAAATAGGAGTGGGCACTGGGTAATCCCTGATCTTCAGTTTAAGGTGTAGTTTTCTGGTCAGCATTAAAGGTCAGGATAAGCAGAAACCTTGGGGCCTAAGCTCAGGACCTCTTCCTGTGCAAAACTAAGTCTCCACTCTTCAGTCTAGGCTTTACTGCCAGATGGAGGCCGGATGTCCTGAATCCCCAAATCCTACTGCTAAATTACTTCTCCCTAGAAGTGACTAGAGTTTGTTGCTTCAGCTCTAAAGAATTACGCATTTTATGGTTCTACCATACTAAACAAATTGTAGCCAATTACTTAAGGTTAACAATTGAAATTCCCAGTGGTGGTAAAGAAGCTAGTCATTTGTAAGTCATTTGTGGTAATCTTTAGTAACTGATAATTAGACACTAATTACCTCGTTTGCTTAGTGTTGTTCTTACTTAGTAAGACATTTAGTGAGTTAATTACAAGAAAAAGAATTGAGTGGCAATTAAGTGGCAATTAAGGGGTTTATATATGTAAGCAAAGTACATTGGTTAAATAATCATGTTGAGAACAAGAGCAACGAACTGAGTGATTTAAGACAGTGTGATAAGAACTGTGGTCCCCTTGCGTGTATGACCAGGGTGAACTGGCCTTCCTTTCTCTACAAAACCAAGAAAACAAATTTGAGATTCTCAGTGCTCCTCAGCCTCAGCTCTGTCAAGATCCTGGACCCAAGAATAGTTTGTTTTAGGAGCTACCTCTTGCATGGTGGGCTTTCTGCCAACATTGCTCCACTCTCCTTCAGTCTGTGGATATGGTAGTACTTTATGAATAGTGACAACGGACTTGTCTTCTGGATCTGCCTGCATACTCGAGGGTACAAAATCTCACCCAGATGCCAACTTCTGAGGTATATATAATTTTGAAAAACTTTTCTTTAAGTTTAATTTTTACTATTCAAAGCTGATTGGATGAAGAATTAGGAGGTACACAGGACCATGGATGAGCATGCATATGCAGGCCAGAGGACAAACTTGGGTATTGCTTTTCCTTGTAGTATCTACCTTGTTTTTTGAGACTGATTGTCTTAGTAGGTCTTGCATATTGGCAGCTAGGCTAGGCACGCTGACCAGCAAGCCTTGGCCTTTTTCACTTCCTCAGCACTGGCATTGTCAGCACTAACCCTGGCACCCAACTTTTTATGTCAACTTGGGTCCTGGTATTTGCATAACAAGCAGTTTGCTGACTGAGCTGTCTCTCCACTCTTAAAAACCTTATTATAGTAGCTTTGACATTACTTGTCAAATACATTATATGAATTAACTGCCAAAGTGGTAAGAACAGTGACTTAAGTCCAAAGTCAGTATCCTAACAATACCTGGTCTGGTGTGGGCAAGGTGCCATCTTTGCCCACAGGACCAGTTCCCTCATTTCTATAGCAATAGTAATAGGACCATCTCCGAATCGGTGTAAGCTCCCAGGACTCTTCAAGCTAAAAACACCTTGAAAAATGACATTTTTACTTGTGGTCACAAGGGTACTACATTCAAAAACTTTCCAGACTATCCATTTTTTCATTAGTTAATATACACTTACACACACACATCCCCCATTTTTTATACCACATTTTAAACTTTTTTATTTGTTTGTTTGTTTTTTGAGACAGAGTTTCTCTGTATAGCCCCAGTTGTCCTGGAACTTATTCTAGAGACCAGACTGGCCTCGAACTCAGAAATCGGTCTGCCTCTGCCTTCCAAGTGCTGGGATTAAAGGTGTGCGACACCACTGCCGGCTCATTTTAAACTCCTTAACTTGATTTAGCTGATTATGATTGCTACCCAAACTCATATTGCTTTATTAGAGATTCGCTTTCACAGTAATAAATCTTTAGTCCTTTATGATTCTTCGTAAACTTTACTGGGAGTTTTTCTTTTACCTGATAAATTTCTAGGCAATGGGGATAAATCAGGGAACAGATCAGACAAACATATGTTATGGTGGAGTGAGGTCCAGTATAGCAATAAATAAGAGAAGAATTTAGGTTTTAAATAGGATGGCAAGAAGTACCTAGTCAGGGGCAGTTAGCCCTCCGAAGAAGGGAGTTTGGCTATGTGGGTGTCAGTATCAGAAGGGACAGTGTCCAGGAGGAAACTCAGCCACCATTTTCATTTTCTAAGCCAAAGGTCACAAAATTTGTTAGCTTTAAAGGATAGTGTACCCTAATTTTACTGCTTACAAAATTAAAATTGGCCACTACCATTGTGAATATCTCATAATTTTGCTCTTAAAAAGATGTTAAGCCAGGCTTCATGGTAAGACCTGTAATTTCAGCAACTCTGGTGATGGAAGCAAAATGGTCAAGATGTAAGGCCTTGCTTACCTGGGCAACCAGAAAAAGTACAAGGCAAACTACAGTAACAGTGGAGACCTGCCTGGCAATAAGGCAAATGGCACACAATAGAACTTGGTAAAACATTTGTCCTTAGAAGCTCAATTCCCAGCAGCAAAAATATTTGAAAAATTTAAAAAGTCCTTCTATAGATATTTTGTTTACCAATTAGTATTTATTTTAGGGTTTTAGATGCAGGTTCTTGTTGTATAACCTTGTCTGGCCTGTGTCAAGCCAGCCTAGAGCTTGTGGAAATCCTCCTGCCTCAACCGCCTGAATACTGAGACTTGAGGTAAGTATCACCATGAATATAAGATATTTAGAAATAAGTACCAATATATCTTTGTAAGACAATATTAGGTTAATTTGAGGAGATGGGGAATACTCTTGAGTTTTTCAATTAAGAATTGTGAAGTTTGGTTGAATGTCAATTAAAAGTAGGTAAGTATTTTATCGTTATCTTTCTGTAATGTTCAGTTCCATTTGTCATTGGAGTTGATCGACTATAATGCGTTGGCTCCATACGAAGCCCTCACTCTATACTTATGCACTTAGATATCCTCAGGATGACTAGGAAGGGCCGCTGTGTTAGTCAGAAGGTTTAGCTATTAGATAAGCATTTGGCTTTACGTCTCACTCAGTATAAATCAGGCACTTAGGATTTGCTCTCAAGAGGCTCTCTATTCTTCTCAGGCAGTGAAACTCAAAGTGAGGTCATCGAAGCTTGCTATTATTGGGAAGCATACAGGCTCACTTTTAAAAGTGATAGTTCAAACTAGCATGACAATTCTTGCTTTTCCATGGATAAATACTATTTATATTTATAGTATATCATATGATACCTTAAAATATGGATATATTCTGGGATGATTTAATGAATGAATGAATGAATGAATCAATCAATCAATCATGCATACATGCTACCTAACATATCATAGTTAATCCTCTGTACTGGGCAAGCTCAAACCCACACATTTTCCATGAGTCCAACACCTTTCCAATGTCCATGTGATTTTTTTTAAAATCCTCTTCAGCATTTCCCTGAGGAAGGAACCATATTACTATACTTCTCTTCATAATAGTTCATCTGTGGGTGTTGTGCTTAAAAGTCAATTTTGTTTTTATATGTAAAATTCTTGGCTAACACTCTTTCTCCTTCTGTGGAGAAATATATTGACCCATTGCTACAAATAGATGATGAATCTTTAGTTTTACTTTCATTGTATGTGAAGTGGCTGCTTTGCTTACATGCTTTTTCTTATTAGTCCATAAACTTTCCAGTTCACTCTTGGTCCTTCTGGACTGGTTGTGTACTCTAACAAATGTGCAATGTCAACTTTATTTTGTACTTTAGCATACATTTCATCAATTATGCTTTTATTATCCCATTCCTTTGGGTTTTTTCCTTCCAATTATAGACTTTGTCAGGTTTGTGTGTGTGTGTGTGTGTGTGTGTGTGTGTGTGTGTTTGGCAGATGGCAACACTGATACATTAATTTACACTGACATTGTCACAACAGATGGCGGAATCTGTCCCTTCTCTTTATGAGTCTAGGTCATGTGTGGTGACTACTCTGACCAATGAATGACAAAAGAAAAATTGTCAAACATCTTATGAAAGTAAAACAACCTCTTTGTCCTCTTAGGTAAGACCATTCTGGATTTGTATCAGACTGCTTGCCCTTAAATTTCTATCACCATATTACAAAACATCCTAGGCTACTTATATGTTTGTATCTGTCTGAATTTGAAGCAATTATTCCAGCTGATAAACCCAACAGAGCTCTCAGACAATAGCCAGCATCAACCAGATATTTCTGGTCTTTCAATGTTCAAGTCTTCTGAGGTTCCAGGTATCATGGAGAAGAATAAACTCATTAATGTCCTTTCAGAGCTCATAAATCATGAGAAATATATTGTTTGCAAATTCTCTAGAATTACAGAAACTTTTTTTTTTCAGAGGCTGGGAGGTAGGGGTGCTCTGTTTACAGATGTTGTCTCGAAAAATATCAGTAAGTTCTTTTGGCCGTCTTGACAGTTTCTAGGTAGAAATTTAAAAGGGACTCCTTGAGTCCATATAACAGTGGACTCCATTTGTTAGAGACTATGTTAGTGTTTGTTGAAGGAGTTACAGTTCAGTATTGACACAGGTCAGTGTTGAAGCTTGACCAAGAAGAGGGCTCACAGAAACCTGGATGGAACTTAGTGAAGGCAAGGATGGTTAGCACAGATTTGTAGCTCCTTTTGAAAGTGTGATGGAATTATGTAATCTATGTAGCCTGTATAAAAGACACAATTATGGTATTTATTTAAAACTTGTAAGCCTAGATGGGGCAGGTTTTGAGCTATTCTAACTTACATCCCAGCCATATGTCTCTTGATACTTGCTGTTTCTCCCGGTCCATTTCTCCTCATGGCTGTTTCCTCATTTATTCGGCTCCTTTTTCTCCTTCCTGGTTCTTTTGAAACTCCTTACTTGATCCTCAAGTCCTGCCTTTCTCTCTTTACTGCCCAATCATAAACGTTAGCCTTCTATTGACCAATTCATTTGGGGAGCAAGGTTTGAACAGCAAAAGCTGATATACATGAGAAGTTGCTCATCTTGGGGCAACCAGATCTTGGGGGCCAGTATTTAGCATTTGAGTACACAGCAGCATCAGACCAACCCCAGCATGAAAGAATCAGTCGCACTTTCAATTTGTGTTGTGAATATACTATTCCTGTATGTCTGCGTTGTTTGCAGTAGAGTGTGGTGATGTGCATATGGCATCTGCTTCTACTCCAGTTGTTTGTTTCTAGGTGAAGTTTTATTTCCTGGATGGGCAAGCAGTGGGAGATAGCTATTGAGTCTTCATGGCCTTCTAGCTCCTTCTTTTTCATTTTGCATCCTACCTGCTCTCTCTCTCTCCAGGTTTCTCCTCCTCATAAGCATTTCCTTGTGCATGCTTTCCTGTTTGGTTGAGGAGCTTCCCCATAGTTTCTTTTAGGCCCGGAGCCTTGTCCTACCTAGAAGGAGGCTTTGATTTCTTTTGAGAATTTAGAATGCTGTTTACTTAAATCTCCCTGCTTATTTTGTGGTCCTAGACGGCTACTCAGGGTTTTAAAAAATCCTCCTAGATTTTTTTCCTGGTGTCCTCAGGGGACTTCAGTGTACAATCAATAGTGAGTTCCTGTGACAGTGGGTTCTCCTGTTCCCAGTAACTTTCCTGTGCTTCATCCAAAATAGAAGCAAGTGATTCAAAGCCCTTATGACTCTAAGCATTCTTTCCTTCCTGCATATAATTTGCAGTTCATGAGAATATCTAGTACATAGTTATGAACTTGTCTGTGTGGAATTGTTTGCTATTTTAGCCACTATTTTAGTTTTAATGGGAGAATTCAAGTAGAATCATATAGTATATACATCTACAACCATTGTGAATTTCTAAGAATTTTACATGTCTTTTAATCTCACACTATAATTTGTGTTTCTGGATTGTAAGACATTAAAAGCTAGGTATAAAACAAACTTAGAGGAAAGATAATGACATGCTACCTCTCCTTTCCTCACGAGTAGCCCATAGAAACCATGCACGATCTTTTCTAGTCTCACACATTGAATCCTCTACATAAAGATCAATAATCTAGAAATCTGTAAAAATGAAATTTAGGGGGCTGGCGAGATGGCTCAGTGGGTAAGAGCACTGACTGCTCTTCCGAAGGTCTTGAGTTCGGATCCTAGCAACCACATGGTGGCTCACAAACGTCTGTAATGAGATCAGATGTCCTCTTCTGGTGCGTCTGAAGACAGCTACAGTGACTTACACTGGAGCAAGCGGGGCAGCAGAGGTCCTGAGTCCAGTTCCCAGCAGCCACACACATGATGGCTCACGGCCATCTGTACAGCTACAATGTACTCATACACATAAAATAAAGAAAATAAATCTTAAAAAAAATGAAACTTAGACTTTATAATATGGAGGAGTAAAAGGGACTTCCCCTTCAAAAAATTTCACTCTATTAGTAGTTCCTCTCAAGCCTTTGAAAGGTTAGAATTATTTGGGGGACTAGAGGGATTGGGTCAGAAAGTGAGGTGAATAAAATGGGGAGGGTGGGGAGTATACCAGCTCTGGGGTCCAGAGGTCCTTACTTGCTACAAGAGTGACATGTTAATAAGGTTCTCCTCCATTCTAACTGCTGCCCAGTGCTCTAGTCCCTAACAGCTGCAGACCTCAGATGAATTTAATTCCCACTGTGAATTTGGGACATTCTGAGGACATTTCTGGGAGAACCAAAGCCAGTTAACTACAGAGACAATTTTATTAATCATGCTTGTTGTTAGGGTATTTGGAATAGCCAGGTTCTAAAGTCATCCCAGTTCAGTGAGAGAGAAAAATATCATCATATACAGACACAGAGACACACTGACACAGAGACACACACAGACACACAGACAGACAGACAGACAGCTACATATAGATATAAACATGCAGAAACACAATACACAGACACACATAGACACACAGACACACATACACATAGACACAGAGACATACACAGACAAACACAGACACCTCCCCCACAGACACACAAACACACAGACCCAGAGACAGACAGACAGACAGACACACACACACAGATGCATAGTAATACAGACAGATATACACACAGATACAGACATGCAGAAATACAGATATGTACTGGCTAGTTTTGTGTGTCAACTTGACACAGGCTGCAGTTATCACAGAAAAGGGAGTTTCAGTTGGGGAAGTGCCTCCATGAGATTCAGCTGTGGGGCATTTTCTCAATTAGTGATCAAAGGGGTAGGGCCCCTTGTGGATGGTGCCATCCCTGGGCTGAAAGTCTTGGGTTTATAAGAGAGCAGACTGAGCAAGCCAGGGGAAGCAAGCCAGTAAGGAACATCCCTCCATGGCCTCTGCATCAGCTCCTGCTTCCTGACCTGCTTGAGTTCCAGTCCTGACTTCCTTGTGATAAACAGCAATGTGAAAGTAAGCCAAATAAACCCTTTCCTCCCCAACTTGCTTCGTGGTCATGATGTTTGTGCAGGAATAGAAACCCTGACTAAGACAAGATATAAAGACACTCACAGACACATAGACTCACAGATACACATAAAGAGACACACAGACATGCATATACATACACACAGAGACACATACAAACAGACAAACAGACAGACATACATACCCATAGACAACACACAACACACATTCACACATGTAAGTGAAAATCTCACTTTTCTTTCCTTAGCGAAAGGCATGAGATAAGAGCTATACCCAAGCTTTACAATTACATGGCTTGTGTTGAGTCCAGTGTGTTTCCTTCACTGTTCCAACTATCCTTATGCCTAGACCTGGAAACTTCTAATCTTCATACAATTTAAGCTTCTGCAAGCTCTGACCTTAAAGATTTCCCTAGGCCTAGAGTGTTTCAGCCTTAGAGACATACTGATGGATCAACTTACTGTTTCTGCACTCTGGCTGGCTGGTTCAAGTCAGGTGTTTTTGTTCAAACTCATCTTCAAGTTGACTGATTCAAAATGGCTTCTCTCAGCTTCTAACTGCATTGCTCTGCTTGGAAGGCTGTCTCCGAGCTACAGACTGAACTGAATAGAGCACAACTGAATTCAACTGACCTGAACTGAGCTGAACTCTCAAAACTGAATTGAGTTGAACTGAATTGAATTTAACTTTCTCTCCCTCACTGCTCTTCTGGCAGCCTCTCTTCCCTGTCTGTTCTCGTGAGAGTTGGGTGTGTCCTATCTCTGACTCATTCTGTCAAATCTTTCTCTGATTTTGCTTGGGATTAAAGGTGTGTACTAAAGACTCTTCTATATTCCAGCCAGAGAGATAAAAGATGTGTGGACTGTTTGCATTCCAGCCAGATCGCATCTTTGGATGTGATCCCTTGCTAGAGGAACCATGTTTACATACTGCGCACATGCGCGCGCACACACACACACATACACACACACACACACACACACACACACACGAGTTTTATTCAGTCTCCAAAAGAATGAACACACACCCAGAAGAATAGATGGATCTGTGCTCATGATGTTAAGTGAAATAAGGTTTCAGAGAGTCAGTGTCCTAAATTTCCTCTGAACGCAAAAGAGTTTTAAAATGAAAGGGGATTATTAGAGATGTGGAGGGTAATAGAAAAGGCAAATGTGGCTGAAGTACATCATGTGCATATATAGAAATGTCACAATAGACTCCTGTGCATGAATTTAAAAAAAAAAATAAAAACAAAGTTTCAAAACAGATGATGTAAGATCAAAAGTGTAAATGGCCTCTTTGTAGAATAAATTTAAATAACTTACAAAACGTCCGAAAAGAACTTGTTGGTGAAAGGTGTAGAGGACATGAGCTTGCATGTAATGCTGTCAACACTGGCTTTAGCTGTTACTCCAGAGGGCTGGGGGAGTTACTGGAATCCTCAATTTAGAAGTGCCTGCATACCCTGAGCCTCCCAGGGGCCTGCTGAGCACAGTCAGCTGGAGCCCAGATGTTTCTGTCTTTAACTCTGGTTTAAGGTGTTAAGGAAGATTAGACTTGAATTACATTTGGGAAAATCATCTTTCCTATTATGAAGCAAATAAGTCTTTAATAGTATTTAAAAAAGCACTTCAAAGGTGTTTTTTTCCCCCGTCTTTTTAATTTTTTTTTTAACCCACCGAATCTTCTTTCCAAGCAGCATATTGTGGAGTTTAAGTGCAAATGAATCAGCAGCATATGGCTTAATCTTCTCTCAAATCCCTTTGGGCTTGAGAAATTAATTGACAGACTGGGTGGCAAAGCTTCGTGGTAGTATTGGGAACCCCAAATTTAGGAAGCATGTCTGGAATCACTTAAGGACCGTCGTTCCAGTTAGTGCTCTCCTCCACTGTGAAGTCTTAAATCAAGGGCGAATGGGGATGCAGCCTTCACAGCTGGCTGGCTCAAGCTCTCTGTCCGTTTTCCCTCTGTGTTTATTTCCACTAAAGATTTATTAGGAAATGTGCATCAGTTAAATTCAAATCAAAGGGTGCTTTGCTTCCTCTGGACCGAAACAGTCATGCATGAGAAAACGCTGAGAAGGAAATCCGAGCCGAGCAATTACTGTGCTATCTAATGTTTCAGAAGTCCTGGGCCTTGAGGAACCATGGGGAGAGCTCAAGATAAGGCAGAAGGGTTTGGGTCTGTGGATAATCTATGAAGTTTATTTGTAAAAGTTTCTCTCCATGAGAAAATCTTAAGATTCTCTGGTGCTGGCCTATGTTGAACTAGGAAAAGCAGTTTGCAGAAACTGAACTGAAGGCTTGTGTTAATAGCAAAGATTGTTAGGAATGCCTGTAAATCCTTGCTTGAGACCTGGTTAGTAGTGGGCTACAGAGCCAAGAAACTTAGAGGTAAGGCAGAATCAATCCCTCTGCTGAGATTCCAGCCAGTGGCTTCAGGCATTGAGTAGCTACCACGGTTTAGAGCTATAAGAGTCATGCTGTCAGTTGACAATTCTTTGTTTAGCTCTGTACCCCATTTTTTAATAGGGTTATTTGGTTCCCTGGTGTCTAACTTCTTGAGTTCTTTGTATAACTGGATATTAGCCCTCTATCAGACATAGGATTGGTAAAGATCTTTTCCCAATTTGTTGGTTGCCATTTTGTCCTATTGACAGTGTCTTTTGCCTTACAGAAGCTTTGCAACTTTATGAGGTCACATTTGTCAATTCTTGATCTTAGAGCATAAGCTATTGGTGTTCTGTTCAGGAAATTTTCCCCTGTGTGTATGTGCTCCAGGCTCTTCCCCTCTTTCCTTTCTATTAGTTTCAGTGTATCTGGTTTTATGTGGAGGTTCTTGATCCACCTAGACTTGAGCTTTGCACAAGGAGATAGGAATGGATTGATTTGCATTCTTCTACATGCTAACCACCAGTTGAGCTAGCACCATTTGTTGAAAATGCTATCTTTTTTTCCACTGGATGGTTTTAGCTCCTTTGTCAAAGATCAAGTGGCCATAGGTGTGTAGGTTCATTTCTGGGTCTTCAATTATATTTCATTGATCTACCTCCCTGTCACTGTACCAATACCATGCAGGGTTTTTTTTTTTTTTTATTTTTATCACCATTGCTCTGTAGTACAGCTTAAGGTAAGGGATGGTGATTCCACCACCAAAGGTTCCTTTATTGTTGAGAATAGTTTTGGCTATCCTGGGTTTTTTGTTATTCCAGATGAATTTGCGAGTTGCTCTTTCTAAGTCTGTGAAGAATTGAGTTGGAATTTTGATGGGGATTGCATTGAATCTGTAGATTGCTTTCGGCAAGATGGCCATTTTTATTATATTAATCCTACCAATCCACGAGCATGGGAGATCTTTCCATCTTCTGAGATCTTCTTCAATTTCCTTCTTCAGAGACTTGAAGTTTTTGTCATACAGATCTTTTACTTGCTTAGCTAGAGTCACACCAAGGTATTTTATATTATTTGTGACTATTGTGAAGGGTTTTTTTTCCCTAATTCTTTCTCAGCCTGTTTATCCTTTGTGTAGAGGAAGGCCACTGATTTGCTTGAGTTAATTTTATATCCAGCTATTTTGCTGAAGTTGTTTATTAGGTTTAGGAGCTCTCTGGTGGAATTTTTGTGGTCACTTAAGTAATACTGAATGGCTGAGAAGCACCTAAAGAAATGTTCAACATCCTTAGTCATCAGGGAAATCCAAATCAAAACAACGCTGAGATTCTACCTCATACCAGTCAGAATGGCTACGATAAAAAACTCAGGTGACAGCAGATGCTGGAGAGGTTGTGGAGAAAGATGAACACTCCTTCATTGCTGGTGGGACTGTAAACTGGTACAACCACTCTGGAAATCAGTTTGGAGGTTCCTCTGGGAATTGGACATAGTACTACCAGAGGACCCAGCTATACCACTCCTGGGCATATATCCAGAAGATGTTCCAACATGTAATAAGGACACATGCTCCACTATGTTCTTAGCAGCCTTATTTATAATAGCCAGAAACTGGAAACAACCCAGATGTCCCTCAACAGAGGAATGGATACAGAAACTGTGGTACATCTACACAATGGAGTACTATTCAGCTTTTAAAAACAATGAATTTATGAAATTCTTTGGGAAATGGATGGATCTGGAGAATATCATCCTGAGTTAGGTAACCCCATCAAAAAAGAACACACATGGTATGTATGCACTCTCTGATAAATGGATATTAGCCCAGAAGATCAGAATACACAAAGTACAAACCACAACCATAAGAAATTCAAGGAGAAGGAAGACCAAAGTGTGGATACTTTGTTCCTCCTTAAAAGGGGGAACAGAATACCTATGGAAGGAGTTGTAGAGACTAACTATGGAGCAGAGACTGAAGGAAGGACAATTCAGAGACTGCTCCACCTGCTCCATCCTTCCCATATACAATCATCAAATCCAGATACTATTGTGGATGCCAGCAAGCGATGGATGACAGGAGCCTGAGATAACTCTCTCCTGAGAGGCTCTGACAGTACCCGACTAATACAGAAGTAGAGGCTCACAGCCATCCCTTGGACTGAGTACAAGGTCTCCAGTGAAGGAGCTAAAGCAAGGACCCAAGGAGGTGAAGGGTTTGCAGTCCCTTAGAACAAACAATGATATAAACCAACTAGTACCCTCAGAGCTCCCAGGGACTAAAACACCAACCAAAGAGTACAATGGTGGGACTAATGGCTCCAGCAGCATATGTACAGCAGAGGATGACCAAGTCGGTCATCAATGAGAAGAGAGGCCCTTGGCCCTGTGAAGGTTCTATGCTCCAGTGTAGGGGAATGCCAGAGCCAGTAAGCAGGATGGGGTGTGGTGGTGAACAAGGGGAGGGGGGAGGGAACAGTGGTTAGTTTTAATTTTTTGTTTTTTTTTTTTATTTTATTTTAATTTTAATTTTTGGAGGGGAACCTGGGAAAGGAGATATTGTAAATAAAGAAATAATAATAATAATAAAAAAAGAGTCATGCTGTCAGCCACCCAATGACAATCTTTTTGCTTCTTAGCAATCTTGCTCTTGACCAGAATTAAACAGCTCCCCTCTTCCCTCCAAAATAGGAGGGAAGAATGAGAGCATTGATTTTCTATGCTGTTTTCATGGAATTTATATATGGGCAGACATGTTCGACTCTCCATTGTCAGCATCTGGATGGAGACCTTACTCTCATTGACATCTTCACCAGATCCCCTTTCCTGCCAAATAGAGAAAAAAACCAAGTGCCCACCACCACATGCACACTCAAGACTGTGGGCATTTGTCTCAGCAACAGAAGCAAATAAAAATGGTGCATACTGTCTGCTCCAGGGGTGGCGCCACCTAAAGTCCAATTGCTAGATCCCTTCCAGTTTGCTTCATCCCAGCTTATGAAGTTCTAGGTGCCAGCAACGGGTGCTACTACATCCTAGAACTGGTAGGTCAGTAGGGTTATGGGAAGTTCAGGTTGTTCTGCTCAAGAGCAATTGGATTGAAAGTTTTAGGAATTATGATGAGTCACGGAAAGATTATTCGTTAAAAGCCTTTAAAAGCCATGCCCATCAAAAGCCAGGCACCTCTGAAACCCACTTTTACATGTGGGAAGGGAAGCTCCTTTCCCTAGATAACCAAAAAATTCAACTCAGTTGGTGTAATTACAGAAATCACAGCTAGCTCAGAGTTTGACTTTTGCTGGTTTGTGCTACTTAACACTTCTGCCTCTACTTGCTTTCTATCTGTTTTATTATCATCTTATTTTGAGCCATCCAATGTCAAATACATTTTTGTTTTAGTTTTGAAAAAGAAATGAAATTGTGAAAACCAAAACGAGGTGTCTATGCTTACTAAACATCCATGTCCCCGCTGTACAAATGAACATCTATGGAGCTGCTAAATCTCTGATATTTCATGTTGAAGCCTGTCTTTGCCGCACTTGATCCTGGCTCTTGCCAGAGGCAATCCTCACTGTAAATTTGTGTGAATCTTAACAGCCTGTGAGTCCTCACTTTTTAGTGAGGTAATAGGATTTAGTACCCATATGTGATATTCTTTTATAGTTTTAGAACCTGTACTGATTTAATTTTACTCAAACATGCCTTTGAGATTCAAGAATATCAATATGTGTAGATCTAATTAACTCACCTTAACTAGGTAAACATATTTTACAATATCACCCTTTCCTGACACATGTTTTCATTATTTCCAACTTTGTCTTATTTATCCAAATGGTTTAATAATTTGAACAGTTTTAAACTTACTTAGTTGTAAGATAAATTAATTTTTTAAAAGATATTTTCAGATACTTTTTACAATATAGATTTATTTATTGTGTGTGTGTGTGTGTGTGTAAGTCTTTGTCTTCATGTATCTCTGTGTGTTCCTGGTACCCGTGGAGTTCAGAAGAGGCCCACAAAGTACCTGGAACTAGAGTTACAGTTGGTTGTAAATTGCCACGTGGGTGCTGGGACTCAAATCCAGGTCCTTTGGAAGAGCAGCCAGTACTCTTAACTACGGAGCCATCTCTCCAGCTCCTAAAGCGTGCTTTCAATGTAGCAAAATGAATACAAGAAAGAAAGAATTGCTTTCTGTAGGAAAATTTGTGTTTTTGCCCATTTGGACCAGCACAGTCTTGGTGGTGAAAGCATCAACTTGATGTAGAATTATTCTGTATCAAGTATTTTCACATCTTAGTTTTATTATTAAAAATATATTTTTGAAAGAGTCTTACTATGTAGCCTAGGCTGACCTTAGATTTATGTTCTTTTGTTTTTAATTTTTGTGTAAATGGTCAAGTACATTAATTGAGTTTTAAATCTTAAACTAATCTTTTAATTCTAGGATAAATACTCTAGGCCCTGATGTATTTTCCCTTTTAAATATTTTTGGATTTAATTTGCTACTAATTCATACATTTATATATCTGAAATTGGCAATATTAGTCTGAAGATTTTTTCCCTGTAGTTTTGGTAGAGGGAACGTTCTGATCTTATAGAATGAAATAGGTGGTATTCCCATCCCCTGCATTCAATTTTATGGAAGATGCTTTGTAGAAGTGAATTATTTTCATTTTAAACGTTTCATAGAATTTTTCTGTAAGAACATGTAAACCTTAAGCTTCATTTGTGGAAATGTTTTGAGCTACAAATTTAATGTCTTTTGTAGACATGGCACTGTTTGGAGTACCTAATTATTTTTGAGTGGTTTTTAGTTATTTGTGTATTTCCTTGAATTTACTTATTACATATAATTTATCAAATTTACAGCCATTAGGTTGGTAGCTTTTTCCTTACAGGTTATTTACTGGATGTAGCTGTGCCTCTCAGTTGCATCTGCCATCTTTTGTCCTTGTGGGTACTGGGATATTAATCACTTCTGTTTGGAGTTTTACAGAGACTGCTCTTGTTTATCTTCAGTCTCATCTTCGCTTTCTGTTTTCTGTTTCACTGGTTTCTGCTTTGATCTTTGTTCTGATGACTTTGGTTTATTATTTTTATTACTCTTATTATTTCCACTGTTTCTCTCTGTGGTGTGTGTGTATGTGTGTGTGTGTGTGTGTGTGTGTGTGCACTTGCACATGCAGGTGCTAGATCCCTTGGAGCTGGAGTTGTGAACGGCTGTGAGCCACACAGTATGGCTGATGAAAAC
>JADRCD010227186.1:0-22150 GCA_019843815.1 Montemys delectorum
AACTCAACTTGGACTTCACCTTACAGCCTCTTGCCCAGGAGTTTCATGCAGGGTCTAAAACACGCTATTACATGTTCTCTCGTCTCAGTGGTTTTCTGAAGCCTTAGTGCAACTTTCTATAGTTTCACATTTCTTGCATGGAGTGTTAATGCAACTAGATTTTCTAGAGAGTAGAGTTCACAAAAGAGCTCAATATATATTATTGTAAAGATGTAGCCATTGGAACAGAAGGTAGCTGGTCCAAAGAACTCCCCCAACCCTAACCTGCCATTTGTTCTTCTATATATAAAAGCTTCCATGATTCAAGAATTTCATCTAACACAATGTTTAATGGA
Organism: Montemys delectorum; assembly: GCA_019843815.1. Lineage (NCBI taxonomy): Eukaryota > Metazoa > Chordata > Mammalia > Rodentia > Muridae > Montemys > Montemys delectorum. The sequence continues at coordinate 336 of JADRCD010227186.1, forward strand.
AGTGTTAATTCCTTGACTTTCTATAGCTTTTCTGATGAAATCAAGCATAACCTTCCAAAATTCCACGAGTCAAGCTATATAGAGAAAATCATATACATTTGTGTATGAAGAATGGAGATGGGAACAGGGAGAGAGAATGAACATCTGCTTACCTTAGACAGAGAGCTAACAACAGACTAACACAATGATTTCACTAAGTCCAACATGGTGGACTAGTACGTTTCCTGGGGTCACTTATAGGCGCACAAATGACTCCAAGACAGCTCCATCTCTGAAAAGCCACCCAGTACAAAGCTCCTTGTGTGTGACATACAAGAAACTCAACATGTAACAGAGTCTCCTTAAGTTACCTTGGTGGTTGGTCTTTTCCTCAGTAGTTATTGCTGCTTCCATAATCTTAAGTAGGAATCTTGTGGATCTGTTGGTTTCAGGATCTTTCTGTGACTTGTGAGTTGTTTCCTTCCTAAGCTTCTTAAGACTCCTTTACCATAGTGGAGTGGATTTCTCAGTTTGGAAGAAGTGACCACAGGACATCATACACACACATGTATTTTACAGAGAGAACCACATCCAACTAAATGTTATGTTTGGTATACTGTCATTAAGTATGTTCCATTCTACTTTGTCTGATACTGAGGAGGCAAGATTAACAAACTTAATAGAATATTTCCAACAAGATCTCCAAGATATAGTGGAAGGTAATGATGTACCTTGTATTCTTTAAGAGCTAGAACAGTATGAATACCCCTGGAAACAAAGGAGGAAGCAGTGGGTAGTCTACTAGGAAGGTTATTCTTGATGTGTGTCTTCTGGGATGATTGTTAGCATGTTTAAAAAGAAATGGAAAGGTTCTAGGGAGAAAACAAATACAACAGAATGATATTCACTTACACACAAGAGTGACAAAGAGCAAATCCTATTGAGGAAAGTAAAGAGTTATATTTAACTAGGTAAATAAAGAGCATGAATTGCTCACTGACACATAAAGAGGGCAGAAAAGCCCACTGGTGATGAGATCAAGAGCTAAGACTCTGCTTTGGAGAACGTGGGGCCCTGTGACAAGAAAGAACTTTGCAATAGGAAGATGTCTGAACGAGAAAGACTAAAATTCATTACATAAATGTACAAAACTCTTACACAATTAAAAGCAATTTAAGGAAAAGTGCTTTTGACTTATCATTAAAAATATTTATCTCTTCTAGATGAATAAAAAGTCTAAATAGGAAGGATTAAAATAATGAATTGGAGTCTGGAAAAAATGGTTCAGAGGTTAAAGGAATGTACTGCTATTAAAGAGGACTTGAGTTCAGTTCACAGCACCAACAATGGGAGAACTCACAAGCCCCTGGAACACCAGCTGCCAGGAGAACTGAGGCCCCTGGCCTTGGTGGGCACTGCACTGTGTGCACACGCCCCAACACACACATTCATACAATCAAAAATAATAAAAGTTATTTATTTTAGTGGATTATCTTACAATACCACATTTCGGTAAGCCAGGCGCCTATAACATTTTGCATGTAGCATTTCATATGTTGGCCCTGAAATACTCTCCTACTTTAAAAGTACCGAGTATTTAAATCCACATTTGTGTGAGTCAGTTCTGTTAACTGCTATTTTGTGCTAACATCTATTTTTAAGAAATTGCAAATTAGGTAGAAGTACATGTGGGTGAAGGTTTAACTCTTACTGTCTCTGAGAAAGACAAAACTGAAGCTATCAAGCCTAGGAAGAAACTGATTAAAAGAAATGATAAATTTGATAGAACATTAGTACCAATATCCATACTGAATAATAGTAAGCACTAACATGAGCTGCTATCCTGGTTTAACACACTCATTAATACCAGGCAGTAATTACAAACAAAGCAGAGAAGCAGTCAACACTGTGTCCTGCACGAACAGCCCTAAGTAACTTAATATCAGACGTTTATTAAAAAGCAACAGACCAAAAGAACTCCAGTAAATAGAAGTGGGTTCCGGGGTGACAGAAGAACACTGTTTCCCCATGACACAGTGTCTTACTATGCATCCCAGGCAGCCCGAACATTTGGGATTCTTCTGCCTCATCAGCCTCCCAGGCCCTGGGATCCCAGGCCTGCCCCACCATGATCAACATACAAGAGCATCCAATAGGCAGAGTTTGAATTTACACTGCTTGCCTGACTTCTCTGAAGGGTAGCTCAACATCACCACTGCATAGAAAGTCCATTCATTGGCCCAATAATTTTATTTCATTTCAAGATTTCTCTCTCTCTCTCTCTCTCTCTCTCTCTCTCTCTCTCTCTCTCTCTTTGGTTTTTGAGGCAGCTTTCTCTGTGTAACAGGTTGGCCTCAAACTCACAGAGATCTGCCTCCTGAGTGCTGAGATTAAAAGGAAAATAGATGCAGTTGGATAAACTGAGGGAAAATGAACTGGCTGGAGGAGGGCATTTCTGTGGGACACAGAAGGTGTCTCATACACACCAAGTGATGGCTCTTACTCAAATCCTCCTCACCTTTTCAGAGTATCAGCAGGCTCAGGGTCCTAATGCATCAAGTCTCTGGAGAGACAATCTGGGTACCACAGGGGGCAGCATGCTAATGATGGTTCTTTGTAAAGCTTGTCTTGGGGACATGGAATTCAAAGTCATGCCCTCTTTTCTCCACAGAATCTATTCTGCAACTCTGGAATATTTAAAAAGTTGAAGACAACTTGAAATTTTAAAACTGCATGCATTTTTAAAAATGCCATCCCTGCCTATATTGAAGTGTCTTAACCCAATGTTAGAACATTATAATTCAGATTTTTTATTTTTTGCATTTGTTTGAGCTCCACAAGGTTCCAAGCCTAAATCTTTTTATATGAACTTGTTTATTCAATAGACGGGGACTAGGTTTCCCATTTACCACATGGATAAACATCTTTGTAACATAACCAAAAAACATCTGACCCTTGTTCAAAGGGGCAATTAAATAAAAAACAAAGTCAAGAAATCAAAAGCATTTGAACTCGACCTAGAATCTGTGACCCCCATGGTGAAGTCAGTTGTGCACCAAAGACATGGAAATAACTAGAAAGGATTTATTCTCTTAAAGATGTTTTCCCAAGTCCTCAAAAAACAAACACATGGCTGCACCTCTCAAATTTAGCATCCTCTTCCTGTATCTCTAGCATAGCTTTCCACTCATTTGAATTTATATCCACAGAGTCTTTGACTCTTTACTAAGAGAAAAATGACACAGAGAGAAGAGCTTTCCTGTGAGCAGAACAGGAAATGAGGAGCCTCCCAGAGAAAGACCCAGTGGAAGCTACATTTTGGCCACAGAAGGTCCCGACTGGGTTCCCAGAACCATCACAGATTCTTTTAGATGTCCCCCTCACAGGAATGTCAGCTGTCCTTGGAGTGTTTTTGAAGAGTTCCATGAAACATGCATCTATTGCTCTGACCCCATGGCCAAGCTGTAAGGGCAGGGGAAGGCTAGACATGGATCAGAGTTTCATCATGGCTCAAGTCCTGCCCTGCTTCCCTCTTCTCTCTTTCGGGAGTGTACTAGAATTTTATTGTAGTGCAGTTTCATGACCATAATATGTAGACAAACATTTCTCTTTGGGATTTTATGTAAGTACAAAATAGCAAGGTAGAGACTGCAAATAAAAGGTGACATTTTGAACTAAAATTCACCACTACTTTAAAGTGGCAGAGATAGAAGAGGAAGAAGAGGAGGAGGAGGAGGAAGAGGAGAAGGAAGAGGAAGGAGAGGAGGAAGAAGTTGCTGGTTATCCTGAAAACAAAATCCGGGGTGGGGGGAACAAACAAAACAATAATAACAAAGCCCACAAACAAACAATGCCCCCCACCCTCCAAATATCGTCCACAAACAGCTTTGAAACAGGGTCTTCTGCAAATGGTTACAAAGAAATACTTCTAACTTCTCCCGGAGGTTGTAAATATTCTGGTGGAGGTGTTCCATTGTTCACCAAGAGCTGTCTCCCTAACTGTGAAACTGGCTACTGTATCACCTGCCCCTGAAAGCTATGTAAGGTGAAACTAATTCTACGCTGCTGCACCTGACAGAAAGATAAAGATAATGGAGTGAACGAGAGCGAAAGAGATACTGAGCTTAAGGCTTCTTGCAAGGGGAAGATTAGAATATCTCCGGATTCGTTGAAGCAGGTAACCAAGAGGATGAAAGGCTGCGGAAGAGAGCTGTGTTGAAAGGTTGGGGAAATTAGTGAAGTAATTTAGAGGATGTCTTCAGTTCAGAACTGATGGAAACGTTGAGAGCTGTGGAATAGTATATTATCTATATTGTGGAGGCGCACGGGGCGCCTACTAAGGAAAGGCCAAGACTGTGTGCATCCAAATGAAGTTCAGGGTTTAAATAAAACACTTGCCAAAAGGAGAGAGAAAGAAACTAGATCGCCAGTGATCAGCTTTGCTGTGGAATTCAGTGGCCCCAGAGCCCCTCAAAGCAAGAAGAATTCACCTTGAGGTCAGCGGCTTTGTAGCTGAGCACATACCACCCACACAGTCATGATATCCTGATGCCACCGACCACCCTCGGTGTTGGTGAATGAGCTCCTCTTAGGAGTCCCGAACAGCAACATGATGCATCCCTCTCTGCCACCCTGCGCTGCGGCAGGACTGTTATTTCCCTACTCTTCAGGTTAAAGTGAACCAACAATAAGCAATCTCCCTCCTTGGTAACGGAGGGGATCTTACCCGGCATCGCTAAGCCACTTTAGCAATCCCAGCATGCTCTGCAGAGGAGGTGCTGAGGACGTTCTTCTACATATACTTTCCAGGAGGAGGCCGCCATCAACAACCCAGCTTCCAGAGACAGAGAAGAAGTTGCCTCGGCAGACACCTTGATCTCGCTCAATTTTTGACGTTCAGTGTGTCACCCTCCCTGTACGTGTCACCCGTTAGCTCTCCTGAACCCATCTGCTTCTGTTTCCAGAGGAAGCCATTCCCACCAAGCTTCTGCAGGCATTTGTTGCAGATCTCCTCCAGTCTCGAGCCCCTTCTCACTACATTTACCACTTTGCTCAGAAATATTTTCAAAACACTGATTTCATCTGCTACATCTGTTTAAAATATTTAAATGACACCGCCCTAACTTCTCACTAAGTAAACAATAACAAACCTCAGTTTTAAAAGGTGCTGGTGATTGCCCTGAAACATAACAGTCCTGACAGGGTGCTGAGCTGACAGAGAATCTTTCACAAGCTGTCCTAATAAAAACACCCATCACCCCTCCGTCCAGACTCATACAGACTGAAGCCCACAGACAGACCATGGCAGTGTGTTACTCTAAAAAAAGGTTTTCATAACTGTCGTTTTTATGGCCTACACCCACCCAAAAAAATTGTATCATGCTGCATGATAAAAGTTCATGGATGGTAACTGTGCAGACAACGAAAACCCTTCTTTTTTACTTGAAAGCGTCATTTACACATTTGGCGGATGTCACCCAACGTCCTTTGTTGTACGAGAACTGGAAAAATGCTGTCACAATCAGAGTTTCCACTGCTGTGATGAAACATCATGATCAAAAGCAACTCGGGAGGAAAGGGTTTACTTCAGCTTACAGTTCCACATCACAGTTCGTCATCAAGGGATGTCAGAGCTTCAACTGATGCAAAACCATGAAGGGGTGCTGCTAACTGGCTTGCTCCTCATGGCTTTCTCAGCCTGTTTTCTTACTGTACGGGGATCCTACCACCCACAGTGAGCTAGGCCCTCCCACATTGATCCCTAATGAAGAAAATGCCACCTAGGCTTGGCCACAGACCTCTCTGATGTGGGCATGATCTTAGTTATGATTCCCTTCTGTCTGGTAACTCTAGTTTGTGTCAAACTGTCAACAAAACAAAACAGGACAGGGATACCACTGGATCCCCAGAAGCAGCACTTGATGGGGATGCATGACATTATGACTGTGCTGCAGTGTGGCTGCAGTGGTGATGAAGAGTTTGAAATAGCACAGCTCCCCACATGGATGCAGGGGTGTCACCTAGATCCCATTAGTTCATTTGGGTCTTGAGAGACCCCAGCTGAACACCCAACTAGGAGCCTGAGATAGCCAGGTGCTCCCCAATTTGTTGGTCAGAAAAGTCCATAAAGTACCCCCTCTCTCCTCCTATGACCTCTTTCAGGAAGCAGGTCAGACTTTAGGCCTGAGACATGGTCCCTGTAATATTGTCCCTAAAACGTGCCATGCTAGAGAGAGGAGGGGGAGAGAGGAGGCTGCTTAGCCTACAACCCGTTCCCCAGTCTTCAGTGGGACATGAAATCCCACAGCCTGGTGCATTTGTCACAGTTTAGAAAGAGGCCCTCATAGATGTGAAAATATCTTAAAATTCTCAGACTTGGGAGTAAAATTTGTGGTCTTTGAGGCTGCTTGAGGGTGACCAAAAAATATGAATACAGCTGGTGAAGATGCAGACAGGCTAGTGATACACCAAAGGATGAGAAACAAAAACAAGCCCCGTCAAGGCGAGATTTTACAACGGGAAGACCAATTTTCCTCTGCATAAACCAAACTGTGATGCCTTTGCTACTTACTTGCTTCAGCCCCTGACTCTTGCCTTGAAAACCTCACATTGTGTTTTGGAGGCTGAAATACCTGAGAGAATGACAAGACCCAGAACCAGTCCTGACCAGCTAGGCTCCCAGGTGAAGGGGAGCTTTCCTCACTAGCGAATCAAGGAAGCCATGCTGTGCCTGCCTGTGTCTCATGAAGAGTCCCAGATGCATCGACATAACACAGATTACATCAGTCAAAGGACCAAAGATAAATTTTGGCTCATAGTATAGAGGCTTCGGCCTGGTCCATGATCACTTACTAGGTTGTCTGTGTTCCAGAGCATCAGTGGAGGAATCCTGCCCACTTTGTGGTTGCCGGGAAGCAGAGAGAAAGACACTGGGACAAGAAAGGGCATTCAAGGAACAATCCCAGTCACCCACCTCCTAGCCATCTCCAGCCTCTCTACCAACAGCCCATCTGGTTATGGACCAGAGTCCTGATGAAACAGGAGCTTGTCAAAGCCCATCACTTCCCACAGGACAAGATCTGATAGAGAAAGGCTGATGGCATCACTGAGAGTCAGGGCTCTGCTGTTAACCTGTCCATCATCCTACACTGCAAATGCCCCCCTGCCTATACCACACTAGCTAGCACATTCTATGAACTTCAACCCAAAGCATCCATTCTGCTGAGCAAGTACTGCATTATTTCCTTGTTCTATTGCTGTAGCAAAAAGCCTGGTTGAAGGATCTTTAAGGAACGGAGGACTGACTTTAGCCCAGATCTGAGGAAAGGCATGGTGGTAGGATCCTGAGGCAGTTGCTCACACTGTGTGCATGAACATCAGGAAGGAAGACAAAAGCTGGTGCTCAGCCTTTCTTGGTCTGCGAATCCAGTCCATGGGATTGTGTTACCTATAATTAAGATAGATCTTCCTGTCTGAATAAACCTAATTCAAATGACCCTTCACTGGCATGCCTAGAGGTGATTCTAGATTCTAGAGTCTAGAACCTATCAAGTTGACAGTATGAACCATCACACATATCAAATTTGTTTGATTAAAATAAAACATAACATTCACCAAAAACAAGGGCCTGAAATGTGATATTAAAAAAACAAAACAAAACAAAACAAAACAAACCTGTGTTTGTGTCACATCCTGTGTCTTTGTACAATGCATCAACCTTCCTGGTTACTGAAGCAAGCAGAAGAGGAGCCATCTGCACCATTCATGCTTTTCTTTAAGAACATGGGCATATTGAGTTCGTCTTCCTACAGAGCATCCAGATTCAGCACTGCAGATGGACTGGCCAATTTTCATGGCGAGGCATATCTTTCTTTTCAGCATTCTAGAAAGTGCATCAAAAGGGCACACTCTCTCCCCTTTAATGAAGACTCTAGACTGCAGTGAGTTTAAGTGTCTCACCTACAAAGCCTGCCAGTCATGGTGAAGTGGGTCTAACAATTGCTTTATGAATTGAAATGACATGTGCACAGGTAGGGGGAGGGGCCCCTCAGGACCAGTTCAGGAGAAACAGACTTCAGCCTTTGTTGGCTGCAGAGTGTCTCTATACCCCAGAGTCAGTTTTGAACCCAACAGTGAAACACCCCAAAGACTCAGAGTCTTTCGATACAGCCCTGAAAACCCAAAGCCAGCACCATCACACCTAAACCCTGAGCTACAGGAGTGGCAGCTGGACTGGGTTCTGGAAACCTTTTTTCTTTTTCCCATGCTCTGACCCATCAGGTTACAGCCAGGCTCCGGCAGCCTCTAGCCTGTTTTGTGACTGGTCTTTAAACTGCTTCCTTCTTCACCAGGTTTCCTGTGAGCTATCAAATGCTTCTAATTCCTTGGCCTCTGTGCTTCCTGCCAATTCCCAGGGGCTTTGGTGAACTCTCTCAGACCCCCCATCCTGCTCAGCCTGTGCTCTCCGCAGCACATCCTGTTTCTAAGAACTACTACACACTGTTCCCAACCGGAGGCAAGAGGAGCCTTGAGGAGCTTGCTCATCCTCTGAATTACCCAAACCTCTGCTTCCTCCTCCTCTCCATTTTCTTGTCCCTTACCCTTCTCTTTGTATAATGTCTAGCTCATTTAAAGATGGCCTTGGCGTTTTAATCCTTCCTCCGAGATTCATTGTGAAAAACTGATAATCTGATTAAATATTTCAAACTTTCTATTCTGTTCATTTGGAATGCTAATTTTTTAAATTAGATTCCAGATTAAAAGCTTTCTGAAAGTGATTTGAATCAACCCAGTTTCCTGTTTTTTTTTCCAGGATTCCCGAGAACTCTTGCTTTCTAATATCTCACCAAAATGCCATCTGAGGGTTGGTGGAGAACCTACCATGCCTAGGTCAATCCCTGTGCCTGGTTCAGGAAGCAAAGCACAGTAGGTTCCTAGTGATTCCGTGGGGAAAGCAAGAAAAAGTTATATAGTTGATTTTTTTCCCCTTTATTGTCAGAGAAGTCTATCCTGCAGAGACAAACTCTCCAAACTCGGACTTTCTCACTGTGCACCATCATAGTTACTGCTCAGATTTGCTCCCTGTGTGATTCCCTAAATCACGAGCACATTTTACAATGTGAGTTTGACCATCCATTAGCATCTCTATCACACCCATGAACACCTTCCTTCTTTTGCATTTACATCCTTGGCTCAGTGGAAACAGAAATGAATTTCTTTGTTATCCAGAGTGTTCTCACTCCTGATGTGGAGGGCTGTCTCCCTTTCATTTTGATCACTGCGATTACAGTAATCAAAGCACATTTCCTGATTCTAGGGATTAACCCTCACTTGTGCTTTTTTTCTTTTTAGATTTATTTTGCCGTAGTATGTGTATGAGTGTTTGCCTGCATGTTATCTGTGCCCCATATGTGTCCAATAACTATAGAGGTCAGAAGACAGCATCAGATTCTCTGGAACTAGAGTTACAGATAATTGTGAGCTGCCATGTGGCTGCTGGGAATTGAACTTAGGTCCTCTGCAAGAGCAGCAAGTGCTCTTAACTGTGGATCCCTTTCTTCCCTCCATTTCCCTGGTTTCCTTTAGGTTGGTCCATAGCAAGTCTTAATCCAATGCAGTGACGTTGACATGAGTTAGTTAATTACCAACACATAACCAGGCCAGGCTCTATCTAGTTCTACTCCAGCTATGGTTGAGAAAGATTGCATTATATGTTATGTGAGATACAGTCTGAAGACCAACACTCTAGATATCGTTTGAAAGCTTATTAGGTTAGGGTATCATCTAAACCAAAATCTGCCTTTTAACCATCTCCTCAGGGTGATTTGTACACATAAGAAAGACATTTCAGTGTTGACTTAATCATGAGCTCTTTCAGGTAATATGACCAATATCTCTTTTAAGAAAATATTTTCTATGTCTATTTCCTGGAACAAATGTCTAAGTAGCATGCAATAGACAGATAAAATCTTTAGGAGTGAAACATAGCACTGGCTCAGGGCCAACACTGGAATCTCATCGTAGATTCAGTTACCAGGAATCTACCATTGTTTGCAAAGCTGACTACCTAGCCATGAGGAGACAGATGAGTAATGGAGCAGACATGGAGGGAGGAAATTGGAATGGCAGAAAGCACAGGGTGGAATGGATGCTTCCTCAAATGGCTTCACGTAATGATTCAGCAAAAAAAGATAAGGTTTCATCAAAGATGAATCAAGTCCTCATTCAATGAATACAGTCATTCGAGAAATAACTGCTGAACACCAAGTGTGTACCATGGGGTGAGTCAAGTGCCAGGCCTGCAGCCAGGGCAGTGGCTAAAGTTTTCTTTTCATTAAATTTATATTCTATTGGATGAGACATAAAATAAATCAAAAGAGTAAAAAGTAATATCTCATGTAAATATTAAGGTGTGCCTGTATTCCTTCTACACTTGTTGACCAGGAAACTGATGAGATCACATCTGAGCAAAGATCTGAACTGACAAAGGGAAGCTTTGATCCCTGGTAGCTTCCTGGGGCAGCAGGGTTTGTGGCAGAAGGCATAGTGTGTTCCAAGTTCAACAGCTGAGACACAAGGGAAGAGAGATAACTAGGACACAGTGTCTGGGAGATTGAAGGTGAGAGGATGATGAACCACAAGCTTATGACATTCTCAGGATTCTGGCTTACATGTGAGGCATGGGAAGATGTTATTCAAGGAGAAATGTGAGCTGACCCTTGTTTTCACATGACCCCTGTGGCTTCTCGGTTCACGAAGACTGAAGAGGACCACAGTGAAGCCAGGACACTACAGAGGCAGCTAGCCTAATAGTTATCAGCTTGGACTGGGAAGTGAGTGAAGGTAGCCAAACAGGTCAGACTCTGGTAGATTCACACTGGAGTGTGAATCATAGGGTTGAGTGTTGATCTGAGCAGTTATGGAAAATGGTCTTACTATTTTCTGAGCTGAGGGAGAACTATTTAAGGGGGAAAGAGTCTCTACTGGACACAGACTGGTTGTCATGCATAACTTCATCCACTCCTGTCCCCTCCTTTTCTCAGCAGAGCACACTCCAATGAGTCTACTGAAAAGTCTTCTGTCAATTTTTAGGAGAATTCTTAAAACAAGAACAATTTTCACCCTCTTCACCAGCATGAGCTTCAGCAGGAACCATAGTAACCAAAACTGTAACAGTAACTCAGCTTCCTGCCAAGCCCTCAAGAAAAGGGATGACCAGAACCACTTGCCCATATCCCTTAGAGTTCAATACCATAAATCACTAATTTGAGGTAACCTTGGAAAGTTCAGAGAACTCTCTGATCTCCAACTATATAATCTGTATAATAATACAGGGGTGAGGGGTATAAACCTCAAAGATACACCATGTATCCAGCATTTTTGGGGCCCAGGGCTAAATTCTCAGCTCTAAGTGATAATAACCCACACTGTGGTCTACCTGTCTCACAAGATCATTACAAGAATCAGATAAGACAATGCAGATGATGCCGTGCTACATGGTATCCATGGCTCTGATTGACAGGAAGACAATATGTAAGATGCTTTGTAAAATCAATGTTCAGCTTTATCTCCTATCTCCGTGTGCTTTCTATGGCTGTAATAAACGTCATGCCCAAAAGCAACCTGGGGAGAAAAGGATCTATTTCAGCTTTCAGTTTATAGTTCATCATGAAGGGAAATGAGGTCAAGAAGTCAAGGCAGGAGCCTGGAGGCAGGAACTAAAGCAGAGACCATGGAGGGGCACTGCCTACTGACTTACTCAGACTGTTTTCTTAGGCTTCCCAGGACCACCTGCCCAGGAGTCGTACTGTCCCCAGTGTGCTGGGCCCTCCTGCATCAATTATTAATCAGGAAAATGCCCCTGCGAAGTTGCTTACAGACAGTCTGATGGAGGTGTTTTCTCAGTTGAGGTTATCTCATGCCAGATGGCCCTAGCTTGTGTCAAGCTGACAAAACTCTAACCAGCACTCACCGAGACCATACATAGACAGCTAGCAACTGTTGCTCCCTCAACAAGAGACACTGATATGTCCTTGGCTGCAGAATTGTTTGATACTCAAGGATTTCTGCCATCCTGTTATCTTGCAATGCACACATCTGATTAGTAGCAAATGGCTGGATCAAGAAAAGCATGTGTGTTGTGTCTGCTCACATGAACTGAAATTTTTATTGAATTATCTATAACATATATCAGCTATATTTTAAAAATTGCAATCATGTGTGGACAAGTGTCTTAGTCAAGGTTTCTATTCCTGCACAGACATCATGACCAAGAAGCAAGTTGGGGAGGAAAGGGTTTATTCATTGTGCACTTCCATGTTGTTGTTCATCACCAGAAGAAGTCAGGACTGGAACTCAAGCAGGTCAGGAAGCAGGAACTGACGCAGAGGCCATGGAGGGATGTTCCTTACTGGCTTGCTTCCCCTGGCTTGCTCAGCCTGCTCTCTTATAAAATCCAAGACTACCATCCCAGGGATGGCACCATCCACAAGGGGCCCTACCCCCTTGATTACTAATTGAGAAAATGCTCCCCAGTTGGATCTCATGGAAGCACTTCCCAAACTGAAGCTCCCTTCTCTGTTATAACTCCAACCTGTGTCAAGTTGACACACAAAACCAGCCGGTACAGCAAGTATGATGTATGGATGTGAACAAAGAACAGAAGGAAGCTGAACCTTATGGAGCAGGTCTGTAACTCCAATTGCAAGGGCAGTTGAGATAAGAGGACCCAGGTTCAATTCCCAGCTGCAACATGTTTGAGAGCACCTCATACCCAGGGATTCCCACACCCTCTTTCAGCATTCATGGGCACTACACCTTTGATGCACAAATATAACTAGGCAAAATATCCATACATATAACTTTTAGAAGTAAAAAATCAATAATAAAAGGTAAAACCAGGGCTATGAATGTAGGAAGTGGTGCACTGTCCGCCCAGCCTGCATAGTGCCTTGGATTCCGTTTTAAATACCATAAAGAAAATAACACACACACAGGGAAAAAATAGTTTCTGTACTTAACCAAGGCTTTATCTTATAAATAGTCTTTTGCCCACTTAAAAATAAAATATCTGGGTTGAATATTAGAAATACAGACTCCTGTGCATGTCGGGGGATATGTGCATGCACCTCTTGTCTTAGCCTCTTAACATGTCTCCGTAAGTCTAACTTCACAGTGCTCCTTATTCTGTCCCTGAAACCAGAAGGAATCTCAAGTATGTCTTAAAATATAGCAAGTCTCTCAGTGACACCCTCCCCCATCATTTCCCATGCCCCACCCCACTCCCAGTTCTGGCCACTGCCTGTTAGACTGTGCTTTCTCCCTGCTGTGGGCCTGCTTCACATTCCTAGTGCCAGGGAACAGACTGGTTCCTTGAGCCATGTCCACAGTTCAGCCACTTCAGAGGGCACCACTCCCATTCCTGTGAACAGCTGCGATCTCCACTATACCACAGGTGTCTCTTTCAAGATGTCAAGCCAACGCTGTTCTCCTGATCTTTGATGTGGCAAGACTGCACCTGTCCACCCAACTCAGCCCACAACCTGTCTGCTTCACACAGACAATAAAATACTAGCATTGACAAGCAACTTGTGATTTAGTTCATCTAACTCAAGAGCTGTGCTATGCCAGAGACACATACCTGGGAGTCAGGTTAATGGAACTTACTCAGATTGTTAACAAAAAGATGGAGTGGGCCATGTCTTATTGCTAGATTTCCCTTCTTGACTCCAGCATCACAGGACACTCAAGCGAACTTTACAGTCAAATCATACTTTCATTCAATTCTGAACACTCTTAAGTGCCACTGGGATCTGCTAAAATGCCACTTGTTTGTAGCTGCAGTGAATTGGACATGTTTCACAATCATGGTGGAATGTTCCAGATTATGAGAAAGTATAGAGTGCAGCCAATGGAATAAAAGTCATGCTGGGTGAATCGGGAAGAATATATCTTAGTGTATCAAGAATTACAAATACAAGTCATCTTGGCATTTGGAAGATTTGATTAATAGTATGTGTGATGTATGTATAGAAAATGTATATCCTAAAAGCAGAAAATTTCAAGCATTCACTGTGAAAAATTTTAAACATTGAGAGAAGATGGAACTTTGCACCAAGTACCCTGATCCCAGCACCCATCATTAAGATTCCCCTGCACTTGACTTGTGATACAACCAACTGTTCTTCCTGCCACCAAACTGCCAATTTGGCTCACTTGTTGTAGGGTTTGTGATCTTTTCTTAAGACAACATGACAGAGAGGTAAGCATTTAGAAGGGGCGCGAGTAATCTTCCAAAATACAACTGTTAGTTCCTAGTCTGAAGATTATATGTTCTCAGCACTTCATTTAGATACTTTGTTGGTCAGATCTCAGAATGAAAGCGAGCTATCTTTAAAGTTTGGGTAAGAGCATACAATTAATTAGTAACTAAAGCAGACTTAGAATCCCCATACTGCTTTTACATAATATATTCTTATAGAGAGCAGAGACAGCTTTATGCTGCTTGGAGGAGGAGGAATGAGGAGGAGGAAGAGGGGGAGGAAGAGAAAAGATGAAGGAGGAGGAAGATGGAAGAAGGAAGGAGGAGAAGGAAGAAGAGGAAGAGAAAGGGAAGTGAAAGAAGAGAAGAGGAAGGAAGAGGAAGAAGAGAAGAGGAGGGTGAAGGGAGAGGAAGAAAAGCAGGAGGAGGAAAAGGAGGAGGAGACCTGAGATGTGTTCTTTAACTATGAAATACCTTCATTAATGGAGGAACTCACAGCTCAGTTAGCGGTGCAGTTTCAGAAGAAGCCAGAATCAGGGGAATTAAGAGCCAAGCATCTGTGGGAGCTGTCCCACTGTGTAACCCAAAGAAAGCCCTCTGCTAAAAAGCCTAATTCTGGAAGATGTCTTTTATACAGCCCCAGCTTCTGAAATTACAGGGTGTCACAGTATGGAGAGTTAGAGGTTTACTCCCAGCTCCAGAAACAGGAAATCTGAGCTTGAGACAGAGAGCTTGAGCTGCCTAGCCCAGTTAGACAAACTCACAGACCCTCACAGTGAACATTGGCGCTCAGGGGAATGTCCTTGACTGATAGGCAGCCTCTCCAAGGAGAATGTGTTTCTAGAGGGTGCTTAAAATTAACCTCCATCTCACCAGTCATTGGTCTCCACTGTTTCAGGGAGCATGCTTAGGGAAAACTTGCAACTCTACAGCCACAAATATCTCACAGCTTATCCACTAACCTCTTATGTTCCTGTAGTTTGGCATCACCTATTAAAAGGCAATTTAAAATCAGCACATCTTTTGAGTTTAAGAAACTATCGAACAAGAAATGAGTGGTTTTTTTTTTTTCTTTCCTTTTTAAGACAGGGTAACAAGTAGCCCAGGCTAGCCTCAAACTAGCTAGTAGTGGAGGATGACCTTGGACTTTTGATCTTCCCACCTCTGCCTCCTAAGGCTGAGATGACTGATTACTGGTGTGTCCCACAATGCCTGGCTTATGTGCTGGGGATGAAAGTCAGGGCCTATGTAGTCTTGACCAGCACTCCATCAAGTGAGTCTCACCTAAGCCCTTGCTTTTCTTCTTCCTGTATCCCTTAACTCTTTGCTTCTCCGGGTACTGCTTCTCAGGCCTCATTGGAGTGTCTGGGATAGTTTGCCAGCGACCACTGAATGTGCAAATCAGAGCTAGTATGAACTTCTTGGGAAATATTTGACATTTCACTTCTTGGGCCTTACCTTAAACTAGGCCAGATCTCTCAATTTTTAATAAGCCTCTGAGATAATTCTTAGGTGACCAATATTTGAAAGCTGCTGGTCTGAAGGATGAGAGAGTCTGCCACTGGGCAAAGGGTGTCAGGCAACCTGTGAATATCTTTCTTCTCTTCAAGGAATTCTATTTGCCCTTGAAAGAAACCAGATTTGTCCAGTTTGCTGGAGGGGACTGAGACCGGAGCGAGGTACTGGAAATTTAGGCACTTGGCAAACACTTGTAGTTTTGTAATCCATATCCGTACAGTAATTTGAATTACCTTGATCTTTATGCTTGGTGCCAGAGGAGAACTTACACTGAATGTTATATGGCTTTCCATGGGCCTAGTTGGCAGAGGTAGCTGTACACAGTCTTTTTTCCCCATAATTATAGTGTAACACATATTTTTACCTCATTCTGCTTATGTATAACCAATCATATTTTCTGAAAAACATAGTTCTGTTGCTATGTGGGATACACCTAGCTATGTTTCTTCTGTTTTGACTTTTACAGGGAAGAGCATACCACACTAAAGTGGTTTCAGAATCATCAATAGAGTCATATGGCTTTTGATGAACACTGCCACAGACTCTCTACTGAGTCTACTCCAAAAAGTTGGAGATCTAACTTTTTCTTACATTAAAAATAACTCAATAATAATGACCCTCCACATCTTTTGCTAAATTTAAATAAAGTTGTATAGGTGCTTAGTATCTAAAAACAGTAGGGCTCAATAAACAGTAGTTGTTATTATATTTCAAAACAGTATCATTTTAAAATGTAAGCAGTGGGCTCATGTATTTTCCAAAAGCAACCCTGGAAAGTGCTGGAACGGTTAATGTCTGTCCAGTGGGTCAGTTTTATGAGCTTTCCTGCTTGGTCCGTAAATGAGTTGTAGGTTGTCTAATCAGGCAAGGCCAAAAGTAACAAAGGAACTATGTGGGTCAATAACCTCCAGGGAAAGTGCACAGGAAATGAGCTTGTTTAGCTTCAAAAAGATAAGGGAAGGCTCATTCCCCCTCTCTGCTCTCCATTTCCTCATCTTCAAAGTTGTACTAATGATGACTGTGCTCAGAGGAAAAATCAAAACCAACCCATGAGAGTCAGCCACGTTCTAGGCACAGGCACGGAGGCCTGGGTCAGCTGACTTATCTCTCTGGCTCTCTGTTTCTTAATCTGTAAAATCTGAATAACACTAGGAAATACCTGACAGACTTGTGAGAATTCTTGGGGCATGACACACCCTTGGCGGCCAGTGAGGGCTCGCAGCAGTCTGGAATGCATAGGCCAGCTTTCTAGGGCTGACATAACAAAGTACCTATTACAAATTGGTGCGCTTAAACCGCAGAAGTTCACTGCTCTGTAATTCCAGAGACTGCAAGACTGCAATCAGGGCACTATGCTCATGCTGAAGCCCATGGACAAGCTCTCCTTTCTCCTCAGCTTCTGCTGACTTGCTGGCAGCCCTCAGCTTTCCTTACCCTAAAGCTCTGCAGCTTCCAGGTCAACTTCCCTGGGCCCGTCCTCATGTAGTCACACTGAGCGAAGGCCTTGTTTTAGCTAACTCCAGCAGCAACAGCAGCAGCCCTAACTGCAATGTGATCAGTTTTTCAGGTTCTGGGTGTCACAGCCTTCAGGTCCTAGACAGGAACAGGTAAGTGTGTGAGAGGGTGTCCCTGTTTGCTTGCCTGATTTGCACCAACAGTCATGTGTACCCATGAAATACAGATGTCACCATAACTTACAGTGTCACCATAAAAGTACAAATGCTGCCTGTGGTATTCCAAAGTTCTTCACATGAAGAGGCCCTTCTAAGAGAAGGCACATCAACCAATACAAGCCTATTAAGCCTGGTAGGGTAGGCCTTGGCAGGTATAGGCAAGAGGATTTGGGGCTCAAGGGCCAGCCTTGGCAACATCTTATGTTAGAAAACAGTTTGCGCTATGTAAGATCCTGTCTCAAGACAAAACTCCTAACCCAAAATAATTCAGACAACTGCTTTAAAATAGGGTGCACTCAAATTGTGTTCTGCTTTGGAAACAGATTGGAAAATGAGAAAGTTGAATGTAAGGTGTCTTAGTTAGGGTTTTTACTCTTGTGCACAGACACCATGGCCAAGGCACCTCTTATAAGGACAACATTTAATTGGGGCTGGCTTACAGGTTCAGAGGCTCAGTCCATCATCATCAAGGAGGGAGCATGGCAGCATCCAGACAGGCATGGTGCAGGCAGAGCTGAGAGTTCTACATCTTCATCTGAAGGCTGCTACTAGAAGACTGACTTCCAGGCAGCTAGAATGAGGGTGTTAAGCCCACACTCACAGTGACACACCTACTACAAGGCCACACCTCCCAATAGTGCCACTCCCTGGGCAGAGCATATACAAACCATCATATAAGGTAATGCTGGTCTAGCCAAAAAGCAAGGATGACCCTAATGTTTTAGACACTAAAGTTCGGGCGGTGGTGGCGCACGCCTTTAATCCCAGCACTTGGGAGGCAGAGGCAGGCGGATCTCTGAGTTCGAGGTCTACAGAGTGAGTTCCAGGACAGTCAGGGCTACACAGACAAACCCTGTCTCAAAAAAACAAAAAAACAAAAAAACAAAAACAAAACAAAACAAAACAAAAAACCAAAAAACCTAGACACTAAAGTTCTTTTACTACCCTCTTTAACTGTGTGTATGTGTGCATGTGTATGTATGTGAGAGGGTCTAACGTTGATGATGTCACTTTGCCTCAGTCCAGTGAACTGCTTACAAGATGGTGATGAGCAAATGGTTGTGATTCTTCTCACAGACATACCTCTCCCTGGAAGGGGAAAAAAAAAACAAAAAACAAACAAACAAACAAACAAACAAACAAAAATCCTCGTCTGCATTTGCAACTCTGGGCCAGGTCCCATCAGTCAGCATGATTCGTCACCCTTGTTTGGAGTTATTCTACCCCTTACTCATCCTTTCTATACTTTTCTGTACCTGGACCACATTTCCTTTAGACATCCATCTGTGGGTGCCTGGATTGATGCTGTGAGTGCCGAGGGAGCCGAGCAGGAGTGGGTCTTGTGTCCCCAACCTAACTACATACATCCTAACGCACAAACAGAGGGTGATTACTCCTCCACATGGTGGTTGTATGCCTGTTCTCGAGGAAACCTCCTCATTGCCATCGGTAATGGCTGTGCTAACCTCCTACCCACAGTATATTTAAGACCCCTACCTTCTTCCCTGCTTCCTCTTCTGCAGTATTCTCTAAGCCATGGAGAAGGTGCTGTATCCTTCATGTACAAGCACTTATTCTCAGCAGTCTGGTTGTGTGAGCGCAGTCACCACTGCCCACTACCGAAAGAAGCTTTTGTGATGGAAGTTGCCCACAGTCCTAGTCTATGGGCATAAGCATGACTGTTTAGAACGCAGTTTCACAACATGAGCACTTAGCAAAACAGCAGTAATATTTTCACCCTAAAGGTTATGCCTTTCACCATACACGAGCTCTTGGTTTACAGAACCAAACATCAGTTCCTTGTCCATGGAGCAGGCCTCAAGTATAATTATGAAACAGTTGGTTATTCCCACAACAATAATGCCATTATTACACTGGAGGGTACAGCTTTCCCGACACATCATTATCACAACCCAAATAAGACTTTTGATTAAATTTCTATCCTGCATAGCATCTGATTTGCTGATTTTTTTTAAATGAATGGCTTGTAAGAGTTCTTTACTTGTTCATCTGTTTCTACATTTATTCTTTTATTCATCTTGATAAGTAGTAACTGATGTGAAATTAAGTGGTAGCAACAGCAGACGCTGCAACTGCTGCCCAATATTAGTCAGCAGTGCATAAGAGCTGGCTCTGGTGTCTCAGAAAGAATATTTACTTCTCTCCTGAAAACTAAAAGGGCAGAAGCCTAGAGAGATGCTTGTTCCAAAGCTGGGACTGAAGAAGAATAAAGAAACCTTACATCTCAAATGTCTATCCACCAAGTTTTAAGTCATCAAGAAAGGTCCAGAAAGACAATGGGGGGAAGACAGAAGGGGCTCGTGCATGGTGGGATTGATGTGTGGCATTAATCAGAGGCATTTTTTTTCCTTTTTCTGTTTTGGCCAGAACCTCACAATGAAGGTTTATGCCTTCCAGTTGGCTAAAAAGAACCTAGGACAGTCTTTTCTTCAGCAGAAAGGGCAGAGGGCCAAAGTAAGAAAAGGAGGCAGAGGGACAGTTCAGATGACCTTGGTACAAAGAGGCTGGGGTAAGAGGGCTACCTGAGCTCATAAATGTGACAATAAAATGTCCTCAGTAACCAAAGCAGAACTTGCCCCCTCCAAACAAACTGTAAACAACAGGAGAGAGAACTCCATTGGGGAGAAAAACCACACATTTGCATAAAGTAATATCTCCTCTGAGCATAAACGTTATCTATTTTTGTTTTTAATCTACATTTTAAAATTAATATTCAACTGCATTATAATACAGAAATGACTGTGTAATAATAATCTGTCCACTGAAAATGATGAAACACCATTTAGTATGTGTTGTGGCCAACTGTTTACTTTTGGGTTGTAGTCAACTGTTTACTTGACTTTGGGTCTACTTGACTCAGTAAACAACCTCAATCAAGCTCAGATCAGTCAGATGCAGTGGAGGAAACAGACTGTCAACTTCTTTCTGATTTTTCTGCATCTTTTCCTGAGAAGAACATTCAGCCAGATTCATGAAATCATTTTACAACAGCAGGTTCATTTTTAAAAGACTCCCATATGAAAACAAAAAGTGTATGTTCACCTTGGGGAAGGTTTAAGCTCCGTCTCCAGCAGCCACTCCAGCTGGCCTTCCTTACCCCAGAGTTTGGACCAAAGACACTTGAAGTCTAGCAGAAGTCTAGACTTTTAGAGAGATGTCTACAGATGCAGAGAGGGCACACAGCAAAAGGAAAATGCAAAGGCTTGTCCCTGGAAGAAACAAGCTCGCCCTTCCCACTGTTTCTGCTCCAGATGGCATTTTTTATTTACAATCTCCCAGGACATTTCCTTTAGAACACAAAAGGACAGATCATATCCTGTTCTCTCCTATACGACTTCTTGATTTCAGTAGTCAAGGCTAAATCCCACAGGGATGCTGAACTCCATTAATGCCCACTCACCTGAACTTCCACTTACAGAAATGGCATAGCTCCGACATTAATAAACAATGCATTTCTATATTGCTAGAATTGGTTATTTTCCCCTCAAGAATCATGTCTGATGTTTGGTTGGCCATAGTGATTATGCTTGGGTGAAATGTTTGGGATAAAAGATGAAGACCCAGAAAATCTTCGTTTAGAATGCCATTTAGTTCTGTAGAACAAATTGTCTGGTTTTCAGATTGACCTCGTTGCTGTTACTCTATGCATTAATGTAAAATTCTGCATCAGTTGGGGTGGGAAGAAGCTAAGTAGGTGAAGTGTTTCCCTAGCATTTGTGGGTCCTGAATCTACACCATTGCATAAAACAGGCTCTCTGGCTTACAAATGTAACACCAGTATTCAGTAGATAGAGGCAAAATGATCAGAAGTTCAATATCATCCTCAGTTACATAGCAAGTTTGAGGCTAGCCTGGGCTACATGGGGCCTGGAGGCCAGTTGTTGTACTCGGTACCCGACCCATGGGTATTATAATGCAAACAGAAGGGGCTTCCTCAAAGCTTTAAAGAACTCAACATGTTTGTTTTTCTCAAAGCATTCACTCAACAAACAGGAAATGAAAAAAAAAAAAAAACCAAAATGAAAAAAAAAAAATCAACTCAGGCCCTTGTGGAATAAATGCCCAGACCAAGAGACAGAAATGCAGCATGACCAGCCCTGTTTAAAATCTCTGTAGCTAAGGTTGATTGGTTGTGTTCCTAAAAGTCATTAAAATAACTTCTAAATATAAACTGTCTTGGCCCAGAAATACTTTCTTAGGTAAGTATTTAACATATTTCTTCAGGGAAAAAAATTATGCTGACTAATTGCACAGAAGTACTTTGTCTCCCCTCCTAAACACACACACACACACACACACACACACACACACACACACAGAGAGAGAGAGAGAGAGAGAGAGAGAGAGAGAGAGAGAGAGAGAGA
>JADRCD010227186.1:22599-39359 GCA_019843815.1 Montemys delectorum
TATACACACATGTACACATATGGTCATACACACACCTATAAATACACACATGTACACATATACACATATGCACACATATGCACACATATGCGCACGCGCACCCGGAAGTAAATCCATTATCCATTTTTTCCTAGTTCTTCCTCTGGAGGAGCTGATGATTTCACTGACTGAAGAGGGAAACCCTTCTCCAGTTCTAGGTTTGTGTTCTGCTTTTTTGGAGGGGGAGGGGCAGAGGACTCCTCTTTTTTTATTTGCCACAGATCAACTCCTAGGCACAGAGTTTTTCATACAACATATTTTTAGTTATTGTTAAAAATGTTTTGAAGACAAAGCGTCCTTTAAAACAATTTCAGGGCTGCGGAGAGAGTTCTGAGTTCCCATTGATTGGTCCTTGAAATTCCTCTCCCAGCACGGTCATTGTCATTCATGGAGGCCACCATAGGGGAGCAGCCCCTCCTGGATGCTGAGAGTGGAGATGCCTCTTCTGCCCTCAGTCCATCCATGTCGTACAGGACCTGCCCCCAGGCATGCAGGATATTAGGTGTGGTGGTTTGAATGAAAGTGGCCCCCATAGGCTCAGAGGGAGTGAGGTTTTGCAGCAGAAGGAAGGGTACCTTGGTGGGCTGGGACCAAGAAACACCACAAAGTCACAACAGGCCTCACAGCAGAGATTTATTTGGTGTTTGTGTGTGTGTGTGTGGGGGGGGGGGGGTATGCAAACCCTGCGTATGAGTGAGGTGGAGGATAAAGAGAAGAAGCCATGAAGGCATGGACTTTATTAGGGACATGAGACAATGGAAGTGTGTCACCCATGGCAGCGGGTGATGACATGGCTGCTGTCAACTAGGTTACTAAAGGTGGGCTTGAGTGGACAAGCACAACATCCTTCCGTCTTATTTATTATAAAGGTGAGTAAATATTTAGGCCTAATTGATGAAGCACCGGTGGGGTTGCTGCGCTCTTTAGACTGCTTCTTGCTGTCACGGGGCATCAGCAACTTTGGGGCACTGTTGAACCTCACTGTCAGGACATATTAGGTCATCATGAGCCTCCAAATCTGTGGCTAGGGTTTGGTAGTCTTGTAATAATAACTGATTAATTGTTTGATAACATTTGTTTGAATTTGTCATTGGATAAATGTAGAGAAGAAATTGATAGAGCAGGATTTACAATTAGCAAAAGCAGGAAAACGAGAAGGAAAACGGGAAGGTCAGTATTCACTTCCATGTGGGATTCTCAGAGATCCAAGGGCTGGAGACAGGGTAGTTGCTTACATTTTAGGAGGTCTGTTTGAAGCTACTGGATTTGTTTTTTTACTCTACTGATTCAGTGACCTAGAAGCAGCATTCTTCTTGGAGGAAGAGGCAAAAGACACCTTCTTCAGCTGTAAGATCTAGTACATGTTGGTTTTAGAGTCAATGCAGCCACGGAGTCAATATGTCCTTGAAAGATAAGTATGCTTTGAGCCACCTGGTGGAGAGCCTGGAGGAACTAGGAAGAAAATTGGTGATAAAAGGTCCTGATGTTCCAGTGGCAACAATGGAAGTTATTCCTGTGACAGCCAGAAAAGAGAAGATTTGAACAGCCCTGTTATATCAGGCTGCTATTGCGTCCACAACTGGAATCTGTAGCCAGCTCTTCTCTATGTGTTACTCCCAACTTGGGGAAGGGAAATATTAATTAGCACATATGTGATGGTAGTTTTGATTACTGCAAAGAATGAAGGTGTTGTGAGCTGTAGAGCACTGGGGCTGAGGGAGGGGGTAGGGGTTAGGGTTTTGTTGCAATCTAAGAAAGTTAATGCCATTACAAAATGTGTCCAGGATGTCTTGAAGCAGTCTGTCATGCCAGAGAGAAAGGTTTGAAAAACATAGGAGTCCTGGCAACACCACACTTGGGACAGTTGATCATTTGACAAAGGTTATATGGGAGAGGCTGTAAGAGACGGTTGTGAGCTAGTCCCAAGAGGAACACAGAGCCAGCAATCCCCAGAGAGGCCCTTAAGAAGCTGGTAGTCTGAGGTCAGAGTCTGAAGCAAGAATCAAAATGACAGGTTTGTATTATTTAGGAGAGGGATGTCAAAGAGCTTATCGTCCAGAAATGTTAACTCATCTCCTCTACCTCCCATATCTCCAGAGTTTAAGTAATTGGAATATATTTTCTCTGGATTTTAGTTTTCTTTCTTTTTTTTTCTTTTTGTGGTTTTTTTTTGTTTTTGTTTTTGTTTTTCAAGACAGGGTTTCTCTGTATAGCCCTGGCTGCCCTGGAACTCACTCTGTAGACCAGGCTGTCCTTGAACTCAGAGATCCACCTGCCTCTGCCTCCCAAGTGTTGAGATTAAAGGCGTGCACCACCACCACCTGGCTCTCTGGATTTTAATCATACTCACTGAGTACCAAGGGGTGAAGAAATGGTAGATGTTATCAACAACACCTCTTCCTCAGCTAGGATCTCGTGGGTCCATGATATAGAGGTAGGGGGCCTGTTTTGTCAATAGAGGAAAGAACCAGATGTAGTACATGGTATTGACGACAAGTATAGGCAGCTTCCATATCTGTCTTTAGCCACTCTTTCCAATAGCCTTCTGTCTGGTCACAGAGGAAGCAGATGCACAGGTCATTAAATGAAGAAGGAGGAGTAGATATAGGGGGTGACACAAATTTTAATTGGCTCCTGACAGCCTGCTATGAAACAATTTCTCCACACTATTTAGAAGGACTGTTAGAAATAAGGATTTCTTGGACTTCAAATCTCCATGTGAGAGTTCTGGACAGAAGCAGACAAGAGGTAAGGAGGAAAAGCCTGTATCTGATCCAATAGAGTCGAGTACAGCTGCCAGAATGAAGCCTCATTCTTCTGGAACTAAGACAATGTGGTTGATCAGGATCCTCTGAAACTTGAGGGAGCAGGGTCCTGTTGAAGGTGATGTCTAGGAAGGGAAGTTTTCTCTAGATGGAAAAGTAAAGTATTTGAGTTAGGATGGGTGAATCTAGTGAGGGAGAGCATCTAGCCTAGTGGCTGTGGGGGTTACAAGAGTTATCTTGAGGGGTTCTAGCATTTCAGGCAAAAGGGTGAGAGACATTGCCATGGAGGAGAGTGGACTTGATCCCAATGTTGAGAGGAGGACCCGATCCCTAGTGTTCTTTGGTCAGGGTAGGTAGTGGTCAGTAAAGTCCTATAGGAGGAAGTTGAGATGACAGAGTAAGTGGTGAGTAGGTGATCAGGGAGAGACAAGGGTTTGTGTGAAAGACTGTGGATCAGAACTTGTCATTTCTATATGAGCTCAAATGGCAATATGAAAAGCCATCACTTGGGAAGAGCCCATAGCCTCAGAAGGACCAGGAATAGGAGCTTTACCCAATGGAAGTTCTTGTGACAGTTTGACAAGGGTACATTTTTAGGAGTGGTTAGTTCATTCTATCTTTCCTGGGGATTGGGGATGGTACAAAATATGGAAATGCTAAGGGATGTTGAGGACTTTGGATAGAGTTTAGAAAATCTAGGAGGTAAAGTTAAGACCATTGTCCAACTGGCAAGGATTCTAATGCTGGGAATGATCTGCAGAGAATATCTGAGCCCTTTTGTTGGTGGTAGGGAATGCCTCTACCTATCCTAAGGTGTCTACCAAGGCCAACAGGTATCTAATACACTTGACTAGGGGCATATGGGTAAAGCCAAGTTGCCAGTCAGTTCTGGGGAGAGAGCCTCTGGCCTGGTGAGCAAGAAAAAGGGAGGTTGTGAAAAGTAGAGTTGGAATCTGACAGTTGACAGATTTTATAAGAGGCAATAATAGTCCTTAGGAAATGCAGCTCCTCAGAGGTGGGCTGCAGGTGGGTTCTAACAATGTGAGACATGGCTTGGCTATTAGGATGAAAGATGTAGATAGGACAGAATTTGTGAATGTCAGAGGATGACAATAGGGACATTGGGTCTCATGGCACTGGCAGTGGACAGTTCCTTCAGCCATAGGGAGATGGGAGCCTTTTAGCATAGCCATAATGTGGTCTGATAGCTATTGATCCTTTTGTTGTAAGTAATCCACTCTCTTCCCAGATGGCAGTGTGTGACAGAAGGATATGGAAGGCATATTTGGAGTCTGTGTATATACTTAGGGATTGTCTTTGTGCCAATAGGAAGGCACCAGTGAGAGTTATTAGTTCAGCCTGGTTATTAGTGGTGTGGGCAGGGAGGAGTGTGCCTCAACCTCCTCCATATCTGACTCTACGGTATAGCCTTCTTTTGACCCCCTCATGTAAATGGGGGCTGCCATCTGTATACCAGATATAGATGGCCTGTGCAATGTGCCCTTCTGTATGAATGAGGGGTGGGACAGCTGTTCCTCTTCGGTTCCAATGCAGGAATGAGATGGGGAGTGGTCTATGTTTGGCAATGGGAGAAGATTTCAGATGATGAAGCATGGGCATCATTGGGAAGTAAGTGTGTCATTTTCTACTAGTGCCACCTGGAGAAAGAAAAGTCAGGAGAGAAGTAGAGTTTGTAAGCCTTTATAGATTAATAAGACAGGTAGTGGTTGGAGAAAATAGTGATAGATGACTCAAAAGTTATTATTTTTTTTTTGTAATTTTGAATGAGGAGCTTGTCAGCTGTTAAAGGGAGTATGAGGTGTATCCATCCCTGGTTGGTAAGGTCCAATTTTTAACAAGTATGCCATGGATGCAAAGGAAGGTCCCAGTTGGTGGCCTAGGATTTGAACAGTACATTATTCTTTCTGTTGTACAGAGGGAGAATGAATGGGTTAGGTCTGGGAGGTGTAAGGATGGAGCTAGAAGAAGAGCATGTTGGAGCTTCTGTAAGTGCTTGATAATGGGTGCAAAAAGGGGTTCATGTTAGGGCTGAGGGCTGTCTCATATAGGGGGCAGCAAAAAGGGGCAAGGGGTGATTCAGGAATATAAGAAGCCAAATATCTCTAGGAATGATAAAATCTCTTCTTTGATAAAGGTTTGAGGGGGCGTAGATTGGGTGGTTTTTATCCAAGGTAATGGCTTTATGTATTGGAGTAATGGTTAGTCCCTAGTAGTTGACCTGAGGGGTGGACAGTTGTACCTTAGTCAGTAAGACTCTGTAGCCCTGACTGGACAAGAAATTTAGAAGAGCAGAGGTGTCAGTTTGGCTAATTTGTAAGGACAGACTGCAGAGAAGGTCGTTTATATATTGCATTAGTTTAGACTTGGAAGAGACAAAAGAGTAATGGACAATCTGCAGAACCAAGTGGTAGTCCCCTTTGGGCTTTTTAACTCTAAGTATTGGATTTTTAAAGGGAGAAGATGTAGGTTAAAGTAGTTTTTTCTTAGGAGGTAAAAGATGATAAGCTTAAGTTCCCTAAGGCTCTGGAGCAGCCTGAGGTTGGTTGTTGTACTTGGTAGGTGTAGTATGAGTCAGCTGCACGAACCCCATGTTCCTAGTGCCAGCAGTGGTTCTGGGTTCCACCTTTCCTCCTGGGATACTTTATGTACATTGGTTCAGAGAGGGCAGGGTGAAGTCTGGAACAGGTATGGTCTACAGTCTACCTTTTCCCTCAGGTGTTAGATGTTGCACACCAGGCCAGGAGGGGTTAAACTGGGTCTCTGCCACTTTCCCCCACTCACAGTGTTTAGAAGCCACCATTGCACACTGGGCTGGAAGAATTAAGCAGAGTCTAAGATGGGATCCTGGTCCAGTTGAGGCTAAGTGTAGGATAGTGAAGGCTTCTCGTAGTGTTATGGCTTTAATGAAGAAGCAGCTCTCTGAGACCATCTTAGCTTGCTCATATTTCTCTATTGGGGTGGATTTGAATGCACACACTTTATTTGGAGTGAACCAAGGATTATATCATTTTGGGAAAGAGGTTGAGAGTATCCAGGAGGGGAAAAGGTCATCGGCTAAAGTCTAAGGCCACAAAGATGCTTTATTGCATGATCCATGCTGTGGTCACCTGGTTGCAGGTCTCCAGGTCATACGTTCCAGGAAACAGGAAACAGGAAACAGGAAACAGGAAACAGGGAGTGAGCTGGTATCCCTCCTGCAGGTCTCAGTTTTGAGATTTCCATAGTTTGAACATGCTCTACCTTGACCATTCCATGCCAGTTTCTCTTGTGGCACAGTCACATGCTCCATGGGTGGGGTTCTGTAATTGGATGATGGCCACACCAGTAGGGGAAGGGATGGCAACAGAGGGTGTTTGGGTGTCCTGGACTTGAGGATCGACCTGGAAGGTTGGCAAAGGAAATGGCATATTTGAACCAGTAGGTTGTCTAGCTAGGAGAAATGAAGAGAGGAACTGCTGGTAAGCTTGAAGTCAGAGGAGTGAGGGAAATAGAGGCTCCCATTTTGGCTAGAAAATCCCTTTCCAATAAGGGAATGGATGGGACAGGTTGAGACCACCGGAAAAGAATAGGTGAAAGGAATACTCCTGAAAATACAACTGAGTGGTGGGGTCTGGCAAGGTTGGTAAGGCTGTTTTCCTACCCTGACAATAGGGAAACAAGGAGTGGTGAGTCTCAAAACTTCTTCAGCACCATAAATGGCCCCAGTGTCCAGGAGGAAGGAGATGGGTCACCCAGATACCATTATGACTACCCAGGACTCTTTCAGAGATGACAGGATCAAGGATCCCAGGCCCCTTCAGTCATCCATGACCAGCCCTAAGAAGTCGGCTGAGGCCGGCTGCGGTCGGCTGGAGGATGATCTAGTTCTGATGTCCCCACACTCTGGCACCTTTGAGATGGTTGGAGTGGTCTGTAGGGGTTAGGGCAGGCCTGGGCTCAAAGACCCTCCTCTCCACATTTGAAGCAGGGATTCCATGATCCTTGAACCTTAGGAGACCAAGGAGCCCAGGCAGTTACCAAAGCTGCTTGAGTGGCCTTAGCCACCCTTTGGTATTTGTTTTCAGGCTTTTTCATCTATCCTGGGCACACTTTAAAGGCCAAGACTTTAAACACTAAGACTTCTCCCTTAGTGGGTTAGGGGTTTCTCATCAAGCACTAAGCTTGGCCCTAAGATTGAAGAAATGCTGGAAAAAGAAATAGGCCATGAGAAGTTATTTACCCTTTGGGTTTTTTGGGGTGGGGGTCTAGATTGGTATGCTGTAAGAGGGCCTTTGTGAGACATTCTGGCAACTAAGAAGGGCTTTCATGTTTGTCCTGGGTGACCTCTTGGAGTTTCTCATAGTTTGCTGGTTTAAGAGCAGCCTTACAGAGACTGGCCAGGAGTCAAGTTGTAAACTGATCTCTAGCTAGAATGTCCCCTGGGGTATTATTGTTTCAGTGGCGATCCTGCCTCAGCCTCTGGCTGGCTGGCCTGGTATGTTGCTCTAGTTTGGTTGGTTTCATCTGGATGTATATTCTAGCTGGCTCCCAAACTCACCTACACTATTTGAGAAGTAGATTGTTAGTTAGAATTGTGCATGTGTATGTGTTATGGAAGGTAAAACTATAGGATTGGGTAATGTATAGGAATTCTTTAATAAAAGTAGAGGAGTTAAAAGTATAAGACCTTAGGTTTTTGTTTTGTTTTATATTTGTTTTGTTTATATGTGAGTGTGTGTGTGTGTGTGTGTGTGTGTGTGTGTTTCTATTTGAGAGAGTTCACTTAATGAAAAGAGAACATGTACCTTGACCAGGCCATCCACCTGCAAATATCCTGCAAAGGGAGAACTGGGATCTGGTTAGGAAGGTAAGGAGAGATAGAAGCAGGTTCCACTGTGTGTGTAGTAGGAACAAGTGCCAGAAGGAACAGCAGACTGCTGGTGGGGTGAAAGTGGGTGCCAAGATAGGATGATGAAAGCAGCTTTATGCTGGAGAAAGAGGAGACTGAATGAGGAGGAGAAAGAACTAGGGGTGGAGGCCAGTGGTGGTGGTGGTGGGACTCATTAGCAGGATCTAGAGTAGTCAAAGAATACTTTTGTTCAAACTTCAGAGCTTGCTGCTAAATTGGGGAACAGGCAGAACAGAGGGAAGAGTTGGAGTGAAGAGAAAGCTTGGGCATAGTTAAATCTTTCTCCATTTCCCTCTCTCCATTTTCCCTGCCAGTAGTTGTATAGGTCCTTAATAATGTTAGGATTTGAGATGCCATTGGGTGGCCATTTTGATCGAATATCTAACAGGTATTGAGGCCAGATTCAACTTCAAAGATGAATAAGATTTGAGGTCCTCAAGTCAGGTGCCAGGTGGAGGGGTCAGAGGTTCTCTAAGAGGCCTTCCAAAAGGGAGCCAAGAGGTATGGATGACCATTCTCATGGCTGAGAAAGAAAGAGATGTGCAAAGCCTGAAGTGCAAGGCAGTCCCAGGACGCAGAGGGGCCAAATGAGGAAGACACAAGCTGTTCAGTGGATCATCACCTCACAAGACAGGAGTCAAGGGGATAAAAGCCCAAGAAGATTCAGAGTCTGGTACAAGGAGCTTCATATGAAGCCAAAAGGTAAACAAGAAGAAGAGGAGGAGGAAAAAGAAGAGGAAGAGGAAGAGGAGGAAGAGGAGGAAGAAGAAGAAGAGGAGGAGGACAAGGAGAAAGAAGAGGAGGAGGAGGAGGAGGGAGCAGAAGAAGAGGAGGAGGAAGAGGAAAAAGAAGAAGAAGAAGAAGAAGAAGAAGAAGAAGAAGAAGAAGAAGAAGAAGAAGAAGAAGAAGAAGAAGAAGAGGAGGAGGAGGAGGAGGAGGAAGTCTTACCCAAAGGATAGGGTCAGAGTGGAGGTAGTGAAGAAGATCAGCCTAGCCTTAAAGACTTGTTGGGAGGTCCTCTGCCTCCAAGAGTATCAGAGGGGTCTCAGATGCTCAATGTCATTCTCTCCGAACCAGGGAAGTATTTACACTAACTTACCAATTGGTTCTGTTGGATGGGATATCCAGCAATCAGTAAGACAGAAGGTGAGTCTGTTGTAGGTGGACTGGAGATAAGAATGAAGTCCCAGTGTTTCTTAGACCAAGGTGAAGGGTATCCTGCTGAGTCCCACAGCACCAGTGTTAGGGTTTTGTAATAGAAGGAAGGGTATTGTACTGGCTAGTTTTATGTGTCAACTTGACACAGGCTGGAGTTATCACAGAGACGGGAGCTTCAGCTGGGGAAGGGCCTCCATGAGATCCAGCTGTGGGGCATTTTCTCAATTAGTGATCAAGGGGGTAGGGCCTCTTGTGGGTGGTGCCATCTCTGGGCTGGAAGTCTTGGGTTCTATAAGAGAGCAGGCTGAGCAAGCCAGGAGGAAGCAAGCCAGTAAGGAACATCCCTCTATGGGCTCTGCATCAGCTCCTACTTCCTGACCTGCTTGAGTTCCAGTCCTGACTTCCTCTGGTGATCAACAGCTATGTGTAAGTAAGCTGAATAAACCCTTTCCTCCCCAACTTGCTTCATGGTCATGATGTTTGTGCAGGAATATAAACCCTGACTAAGACAGGTACCTTGGTGAATTGGGGTCAAAGAATGCCACAAAGTCACTCCATGCAATAGAACTCACACAATGGATTGGGTGGAGGGAGGATGTGCATATACAAAGTCTACCTCTGAGTGAGGGTAGAAGAGAGAGAGGACAGGCCTTGAAGCCACTGGTTTTATAAAGGGGTATGATGCATGCCCATAGGCTTCATTTGAAACTCCTCATACCAGACAATATCGAAAATATATCATATTTGGTGTGGCCATTGTCACCAGGAAGCAGGCATTGTCACATTGGAAGCGGGCTTGGGTGTAGAATTTTCCGATAGCACTCTTAGGAGGTGTGGCCTTGTTGGAGGAAGTATATTACTAGGAGGTGAGTTTTGATGCTTTAGAGCTCCGACTAGACTCAGTGGCTCATTTCCTCTTCTTGCTGCCAGAGGGTTTAAATCCAGAACTCTCAGCTACTTCTCTAGCACCACCATGTGTGCCTTCAGGACACTATGATTCCTGCCATGACAATAATGGAGTAAAACTCCAAACTGTAATCTAGCCCCAATTAAATGCTCCCCTTTATAAGCTGTTCCTTGGTCATGATGCCTCTTCATAGCAAGAGACCCTAACACAGGGTCTAAGACAGGTGGGCTTCAGCAAGACTGAACACTACTTCTCGGGTCCTTAGCGTCTCAGGTCCCAATGCTGCACTGTTAGGCTCCTAAGCAGCACAGATTGAAGAGTTGCAAGATGATTCCTAAGAGGAAAGCTGGTTTTCGTACTCTGCTGGGATGCTTCAGGGTCCTGTACTAAGGAATTCTTCAGACATCACTGAGGCAGAAACGACTATGCAGCTGAAATAGGTTTGTGCCTCTGTTCTTTGACCTTCCGAATTGGAGGAGTCTGCAGCGGGGAAAGTCTAAATGCCTCATGGTCTTCAGACCTCAGGGCTACAGGAAGAGCTTTGCCTGCTGCAGTCTCAGGGCCTCTGAAGTCCGACAAAGCTGCCCTTTATCAACACACTGACTTCTGGAGCTAAATTCTCAAATGTATCCCAGCAGGAGTGTTAGGAAACAAACAGGGAACCAAAGAATTCTGAATCTTCCGGCTGCCTATCACCTCAATTCTTTAGGCCAGTTCTCTTCTCCAGGAACAAATTCTGATTCGGGGTGTCTATCAGTCTTCATACTGTGTATTGTGAGTTCATGGCGTTGAGCCCTCTGCCTGTTTTGGGGAGCCCTCCTATCCCACTGCCATCTGCTCAGTGTCTGTGCTCATTTTGAGCTGGCTCTCTTTCTAAACATGATGAGGATGCCAGGCTTGCAGTGGGTGCCTGTGGCATCTGTCTTGTCTGGGCACACGGCATATTTGTAAACATGGTGTGGAAAGAAGATTGAGGTGGTGACAGCCAGCCTGTGCCCCATAGTTTTCCTGCTTGTTTTTCTCATTACCTCACCTTTGGCAACCGATGGGGTGCAAGGCTGGCAGAGCAGCGCGGCTTGCCCTTGTTTTAAGGCCAGACTTTGACAAGCAAAAATAAATAGAACCTCCTAAATGTCATCTCAACTGCAGAAAAGACCTTACATCCTTACCTTTTCAATCTCCATCCACTTCTCTCCCTTCTCAAAACAAAAAATCAGAGAACTAGATAGAGACAAGAAGAGGGTGGAGGTCAAGACAGAGGAGGGAGTCCATTCTGTTAGTTTTACCTACTGAGGAGAATCCTGTGCAGGTTACTCAGGAAAGACTTTTGAGGAAGGCACACTCCGTGCCCACAAGGCTACCGCTCTGGGTCACACAAACAAAAAGAAGTCACATGACCATGTTCCCTCCTTCCATTGGTGCTTGTGCAATAAGAATGGACCAGGACATGAGGGAGAGCTGGCATCTTAGGATAACACTGTCCAAGCAGAGTATCACTAATAATGGGGCTTGGTTATAATCGGGTTAATTCTGAGCCTAATGTGTTTGATCTCAAAGCTGCTATTCAATCTTGTTCTGTGGTGTTACATATGCTGCAAGCATAGCTTGCAGACTGAGAAATGCTGAGGCAGGGGGATCTGTACTTTGACCCTGAGGTTTTTATCTCATTGGATTTGTAACCTTGGAGAAAAAAATCTTGCAATTTGTTGTTATTCTTCTTTTATTCTAAATAAACATTTACACATAAGTAATTTCTAAAGTGCAAGTCATTTTATTTTCCTTTTAAGACCTCTAACTGTATGAGCCTTGGTGCCTAAAAAGAAAGTTAATGTCTTTAGAAGAAGCAAAAATAATTCATTATTTGACTTAGAAGAATGCATATTCTTCTCCTACATGTTTACCTAGGGTTTAATATGGTAACTAGACACAGAAGTCTGTTTCATTTTTCAGCTTTTAGTTGATTCTCCAGGAAGAACACAAATTCAGTGTCTAGATACACGATGAGTGAGCTCTTCATACTGTGCCAACCAACCAAAATCCAAGCAAATAGTTTAGAAATTTAGTTTTTCATTTATTAAATGATGGCAGTGGGTGTGATCACCTGATTTCCTCTCCTTCCATTTTCTTTGGTTACTTATCTTGTTCTTTGAGGATAAAAAGAGTGATTTCTACCAAGATACTCTTGTAACTATGGTTAGTTTCAGTGGTTAGTTTTCATTGTCAACGGGACATAGGTTAAAAAGTCCCAATGTGGAAATTGTCTAGAGTAGATTATGACGGCCTGTGTGCCTGTGTGCCTGTGTGCCTGTGTGCCTGTGTGCCTGTGTGTCTTGATTAACTGAACTGAGAATACCTACCCTGGATGTGACTGGGTATATTCTCCAGGCTGGGCCCATCACTATGTAAGAGTACAGAGAACAGGATTTCTCAACTTATTCCTTCTCTGCTCTTGGCTGAGGGCAGGGTACTTTAAGTTACTTCCTTGAATTCTCCAACTGTGGGGAGCAGATGAAATCTTGAGTAAAGGTGTATTGTTGACAAGAACACAGCCCTGTCAAGGACCAGTGCTTCTGACCCACAGGAGTAGCAAGCTTTCCGTGGGACGAGATTCAGAGGGATCCAAAGCCTTCCTTCCTACCAGTGTTTATAACTGACAAGTGTGCGCAAAACCATCCACTCAAGGTGCCTCCTCATGGATACTCAAAGTCTGTGACTACTCAGTCTACAATCTGCCACAGAGACTAGCCAGCTCCTCCCAAGGCGCTGTGTATAAGACAAGCATGCTAGTGTTCTGGCTGTTGCTGGTGGTCTCATAGTTGGTGCCGCTCCATCACAGCATGCACAGCCCACCTGACCACAGCTTGTTTTTGTATCTGTTTTTGGTCTGCATATCTGTCTGACCTTTCTCCATCCGTTCCTTATCCCCAGTCAGGTTTCACGACTCAAGCTATGCTGGACATGGCAATGGACCAGAATCTAGAATTGTAAGAGGAGCAAGCCCTTTCTTCCTTGACTTACTTTTAGTGAGGGTGGTTTATCACAGCAACAGACGTGAATCTAGGACAGTAAATGATAATCTTAACTCAGGACAAGCTTCCGCCTTACACTACAGTGTCATGGGGGCCACTGACACACCTTGCAGGGGTCAGTATAAGGGTGACATAAAGCCAGAATACTTGGGAACAAGGTAGAAAAGCCAGGTGACGGACAATACTGGAACACAATTTGAGGAGTTAGATTATTCCAGAGGGCCTGGGCTAGTATTTGGTAGTCATCAGGGTAAGCACTCTTAATGTCATTAAGGCACCCAATAAAAACAACAGAACAGAACAGAGAAGCTCAAAGCTAAAAGGAGACATGGCCTTAAGAGTGGCTAGGTTTACCAGAGAACTTATTTCCAGGTTCCCTCCAGGTCTTTTGTCCTTGGAAACATTCAACTGTACTGACACACGAAAACACACAACCCAGTAAACACTTAGCCACGCGTCCTACCTTTTAAGTGCTAATACTGAGAAATTTCAGAGAAGTCAAAGTTTGAATGAACTCTTGTTCCTGTCAGTCTTTTCAGATTTAAATTCCCTCCATCTCCTTGTGTGAGTTTCCTCATAACATGAGATTCTCTGGAATTACTTGGGAGTTTTGTCTTTTTGACTCTGTGGTCCAGGCTGACCTTGCAGTTACAACAGTCCCCCTAGGTCTGCTTCTGTCTTCCGGGCACTTGGATTATAGTTAGGAGGCAACTGTAGGCTTTTCAGATGTCTTACAGTACGAGCTTGAAAGAATGGCTCTCACAGGAAACTGATGTCTAATTTGGGAGTTTTTAGTAAGATTCAAAGCTGGAGGGCTCAGGAGTTCCCAGGCTCGACAGAGAACACTCTGCCAGGCTCCTACCAAGGAGACTTTTATTCTTGGAGACATCCAATTGTCATAGGTGCTGACACGATAGGGAAACCACTTTCCTATACAAGCTCTTCTGAATGTGAACATCCAGTCCTTGTTCCCTCCCAGAATTCCTTGCTACCAGCTTACTACTTCTTAAAGACTTCTTTGTAGCCTTTACTTTTGAATCAACACAGGGAAAGACAACTAACAATGTTTCCTCTCTTAACTAAGTCCATAATCTAAGTCAGAACTCAAATACAAGCCAGTTCTTAATTACTAGACAATCTTAGTCGAATTGGTCAAACTCTCCTGAAAATGGAACTCTTTCTAGCTAAATAGAATGAATATTCTCTTGTGGTTATTCTTCCTCGGAAGATGATGGCTCTTGTTAGAAGCCAGCGCGCATCAGGTGCCCTTTACTAGAGTGCAAACATGTCTTTTGTTTCTCCCTTCCTCTCCATTTGAAGCTGTGTGCTGCTTTAAGGACCACCGGTAGCACCCTTAACTTTATTTCTCAAAGTCAACATGGTCAGTTACTCTTGTTCTGCTCCATTGGCTTGAAAAGACTCCATCAAACACCAGGGTATCTTCCTTTTTAAAGCAAACACCAAACTAAAGGTAGCTGCTAGAACGTTCCTCCAATGTCTGACACCAGGCAACCCTGGTAGAAGGACTTCTTGTGCCTCTGTAAACTGCTTAGAATGTGGTCGAGGAACCTCACTGATAAAGGCTTCTAAGGAATACCTTAGAAAGTTACTACCCGAGGAGAGGAAGCAACCCTCGGGTTGGAAAAAGTTACTTCTAGGAAGATTGAGACAGTGTAACAAAACCATCTTAGGAAAGTTTCCCCTGTACCTAGGTTACTATACAAAAAGTGGGATTTCAGAGGGGGAGAAATCACCAGTAAGTACAATGAGCCTCCTACAACTCACTGGAGCCGGGTCTCAGCTTGGAGTTGTTCACTCGCTTTCCAACCACTTTGCAATCACCTCCTCACTGAAAGTAAAGGAGAATAATGCCAGACATGTGTTTCTTTTCACGATGTGGACACGAATTCAAGGCCACAAAATGTGGGGAGGCACGTCTGTCTGGGTTTGTGCCCTCCAGGCAATCACACATTCCATGGCTTCAGGTCCGGCAGCGAAGGCACAAATATGTAAGAGACAGAGGCCTGAGCTCCCACTTCAGGCTAACACCCCCCTGTCCTCTGGGTTTTGACCACACTCCAATCTTTATTCTCCCAGCTAACATCTGGGCACTGGTTGAAAGGCCTTCTAGTTTTCATTCTCGGGAGTCAGCGGATGCACAGATGCTGCTGACCCAGGCTGGCACTCCTGTCTGAAGCGGGTTGTTCATCTGATTGGGTCATTCATGCCTGGTGTCCCAGGACTATGTCCCTCTAAACCCACCCTACCCTCTGCAGCCCCTCTCCCGTAACTCTGCTCCCCTCCCCTTCTGAGATGCTCTACATTCCTTAGACACAGTCCAGGGTCAGTTCATCCAGCATCCCTTCCAATAGACACTTGCTCAACTTTCTTCCTAGTGAGAGTGGTTACTCACGCTGCACACTTACAGACTCGGTGCAGGAGGCTGGCTCCTGTTGTTAACAAGTGTCCCGTCTTCCTTCTGCTTCATACGCCAAGACACACTCTATTCCAGGTCTTACCATCTGCTCTAGGGTACTTCCCAGACCCGCCACCCCCACCCAGCCAAGGCTTGGTAAAAAAAAAATGCACATAGTTTTTGAAACCTATTTGCTACTTAGTTGAAATCCATTGCACAGCTGCATCCCGCTTGAATTGTCTGTGAATAGATCTGAAAACTGGTTTAAAGTGACTGAATACAAGGAGCTTTTTAAGTCTTTTACTTTTGGCAAACTGTCTCACCTTAGGTGATGCGCTGAGAAATACATCGGTTTGTCCAAAATTCTAGAAAACTGGGTTGCTTGAAACATAAGCTGATTTGCTTGAACACCTAACCCTTCAATAGTTTTTTTTTTTTTTTCAAATTTTTACTTTTTTTTAATTAGATATTTTCTTTATTTACATGTCATATGATTTCTCCTTTCCCAGTTTCCCCTCCAAAAAACAAACAAACAAAAACAAGAACAAACCCCTGTTGCCTCCCCCCTTCCCCCTGCTTGCCACTCCACCTTTTCTCACTTATTGGTCCTGGCATTCTCCTACACTGGGGCATAGAACCTTCACAGGGCCAAGGGCCTCTCCTCCCATTGATGATCGACTTTGCAATCCTCTACTATACATATGCTGCCAGAACAATCAGTTCCACCATGTATAGTCCTTGGTTGGTGGTTGAGTCCCTGGGAGTTCTGAGGGTACTAGTTAGTTCATATTGTTGTTCGTCCTAAGGGGCTGCAAACCCTTCAGCTCCTTTGGTCCTTTCTCTAACTCCTTCACTGGGGACCCTGTACTCACTTCAATAGTTATTTTTAAGCACCCACTAAAAATGAACATAATAAAGATCTATACAAGGATGCCACGGTGAAAAGCAGAGGAGGTGGTGAAGTGAAAAACCAGGTCAGCCCACCTAGGGCTCTCCTCCTTCCTTCCCTAGTTTCCTGAGTATTCCTGTCTAGATTGACATTCCACACACCCACATACACTCACACCTACACGTTATGGTGCTTTGTTTAAAAAATCAGACCGTTTATCTGGAAAGAATCATCATGGTCAAAAGAATCATTGCACTCTCCCTTGGGTCATGTGACTACCAGGCATTTTCTAAAGCTTCCAGTAAGATTTTCGATGCAGGTGACTGCTAAGCCGGGTCCTAACTCTCACTGGATCTCTGAGACAAATGCAATTTAAAAACGAAAATGTCTTTTGCCTGTCTATGTTGTAGATGACATAGTACAATAGCAGGTGATCTCTATGTGTTACTGTAATTAATTCAAATAGTAGAGTGTGTTGATACCTCTCATGCTAAAGCACAGAGGCAGAGGCAGGGGCAGGGGCAGGGGCAGGGACAGGGGCAGAGGCAGAGGAGGCAGAGGCAGGGGCAGAGGCAGAGGCAGGGGCAGAGGCAGAGGAGGCAGAGGCAGAGGCAGGGGCAGAGGCAGAGGAGGCAGAGGCAGATGCAG
>JADRCD010227186.1:40875-58449 GCA_019843815.1 Montemys delectorum
TCCTTCCTTCCTTCCTTCCTTCCTTCCTTCCTTCCTTCCTTCCTTCCTTCCTTCCTATGTGTTTGTATTCCTGTATTGCTTTTTTCTTCTTTTCCTTCTTTTTGTCTTTTCTTTGCTTCTTCCTTCTTTTTTTTTTTTCTACATGTTTGTCTTAGTCAGGGTTTCTATTCCTGCACAAACATCATGACCAAGAAGCAAGTTGGGGAGGAAAGGGTTTATTCAGCTTACTTACACATAGCTGTTGATCACCAGAGGAAGTCAGGACTGGAACTCAGGCAGGTCAGGAAGCAGGAGCTGATGCAGAGGCCATGGAGGGATGTTCTTTGCTGGCTTGCTTGCCCTGGCTTGCTCAGCCTCTCAGCCTGCTCTCTTATAGAACCCAAGACTTCCAGCTCAGGAATGGCACCACCCACTAGGAGCCCTACCCCCTTGATCACTAATTGAGAAAATGCTCCACAGCTAGATCTCATGGAAGCACTTCCTCAACTGAAGCTCCCTTCTCTGTGATAACTCCAGCCTGTGTCAAGTTTACACACAAAACCAGCCAGTACAATGTTTTTAGTGAGTGTCTGTATATGTGTCTGTGTCTATGCATGTATCTACATATGTGTGTATGTCTGTGTGCATATGTATGTGTGTGTGTGTGTGTGTGTGTGTGTGTGTGTGTTTTGTGTGTATATATATGTGTGTGTTTGTGCACGTTTGAATGTGTCCTGGGGATGGAACCCAGGCAGTCAGGCTTGGCAGTAGGTGCCTTCACCTGTGAGCTGGGACTGGTTTTGTTTTGTTTTGTAGATTTTATTTTAGGAAGAGAAAGTTACCCATATAGCCCAGGCCGTCCTTCACCTGGCTGTGTAGAGAAGAATGGCCATGAATTCCTGATTAGCTACCTCCATAAGCATGCAGCACCATGCCCATTTTATGTACTAGCAGTAATTTAACCCATGGTTGCACATGTGCTAGGCAAATGCTCTACCAAATGAGCCACATCCTCAGGCCTCCTTTTTCTTTGTCTTCTAATATACCCACTGCATAAATAGATTCGGTCTACTTGTAGAATAATGACTCACTAGGCATTGTTATTGCTGTTATTATGAACTCTCTGACCCCCAACACATAATTTTTTAAGCTATGAAGAATAAAGCCAATTAAATGACATTCAGGACCATTTCATATCATGGACCTGTGTCATCTATACTCTGTGTTAAGATCTGGGCCTGTTAGATTCTGTGCAGGAAGTCCTTCAGGCCCTACACACCAGGATCCTTGACCCTAAATGTCTACCAAGGCTGTTTCCCAGTTCTCAAAGTTTGTCAGATCCTGTGTCAGTCTCTCAGTGGAACAGGACCTCACCGGACAGAGCAGTGAAGAATGGTCCAGCAGCATCTCTGTCCCTAAGCCTCCCTGAGCACTCTTGGAGCTTTAGGGACCAGGGTCCATCGTGTCTGGTAACTGAAGGAAGTAGCCATCCATTCTGAGTAAATTCATCCTGTCCTAACATGGTGTCTATTTCAGGCCTCAGTGTCCTACCGGCCGAGACAGCAGTGTCTTCCACGATCAGGTCTATTTCCTATGGAATCATACAAAAGCCTTTCTACTTTTCATTATAAACACAAGGGAAAGGAAAGCCTCCCCTAATAACCATGGCCTGTTTTATAATAATTTATTATTATTATTAACAATTATTAATAATAGCAGTCCATACCGATCAATGTCAAAATATGCACAGTCCATGGTCTCTGTTTACTTTTTAAAGTGCTTTCCATGTTGAAGTTACTTTGGGGATGGCCCACACTACTAATTTAAAGACTATGAAGAGATTTGACTCTAGTTTGCAAAACTGATGAAATAGGTCATTGAGCCAGAACACTATTCAGCAACCGCTAAAATATCGATGGAAGGAGCTACTTCCTGAGAATCAGATGGGTTTGCCAGACACAAAGCTGTGACCCTGCAGGTTTGCTGCACACAGATCTGAGATCCTTCTCCAACCTCCTTACATTATTTCATGTGCATGGTGAGAATGTCCCATAGCCACGGTTCAGCATGATTAAGGTGATAACTGCCCTTCTTTTCCCACAGGCTTCAGTAAACTCAGCCATAATTCTTCTCCCCAGAGCTGGGAAAGGCTTCAGGGTGACTGTCAGGCTTCAAGATGTAATCAAAACAGTTATAAATGCCAATGATATAAACCCCACTGCCCAAGGACTTTCATTGTTCTCTTTTTCTTTGGCATTCATATGTGTCCTTGTGAATGGATACATGTTGAGAGACATGTATCCATTATGTGTAAGAAACTACATCGTCCTGGCCATAATGCAATTATACTTTATATGTCGCAGAACCGTCAGGAGCTCCTGCAGTCACCATGACAAGCTGCAGAAGGCAGAGCCGCTTCCGTGTGCTGTTTCCGCCAGTGTGGTGTGTCTATCAATAGGTGGCTGACATCATTTCCTTCCAAGTGCCTATTGTTTCACTCCAGGGGAGAGGAAAAGAACAATATATTATTTATGCAAAAGGCTCTTGTCAGGAAAATGTTTTTTTCCTCCTTGTGAGTCGTTAGGTTTTTCTAGAAAAGACAACAGAAATTTACAGATCAACCACACAAAAGCATGATAAGCATTTTTATTTCTCTTTGGAGGTTTGTCTTTTTTTTTTTTCTTGTTGCCATGTCACTTTTAATTTGGCAGATAATGATTATGTATTTAATAATTATATATTTATGGGAACAGTGGAGGGCTTTAAAGTTTCTTTTCATTTTTTTAAAGATAGATTTTATTCCATAGCCCAGGTGGCTTAGAATGTCAACATGGTTCTTAGTTCTGTAAGCACAGCTTATAAAAAGTCCATCAGGCTAATTAACACAGTCACTCCTCACTCTTGACAGAAACACAGGAACACTTCATCATGGTTTTTTTCTCTCACAAATTCTGGAACGATATTTCAATGCAAGAATTCTCAAAATTACAAAAAGAAAAGAAAAGAAAAGAAAAAACCCCACGGCGTGGTGTTCAGTAAAGATTGAGTTATCTTCCTTAATGTAACGGTTTATTCTTCGAGCAAATCCATCCGAAATGGAAGGGGTTAAACTCTGAGTTGCTCAAAAGCCCAGCGGAGGCTTGGGGGTTTTAGCTGGACTCAGAGGCCCATTTAGAATGCCGACACAATTCAGGAGCCAGGAAGACTCAAATGGGTCCTCCCAGCACACCTCAGTCTTCCTTTCATCTCACTGCCATGGCCTCCCTCAGAAACGGACTTCAGGAAATAAGGGCAGACTATGGTGTATCAGATCAGTCTAGGGATCATTTTTATCCCTGTGGGGTGGGGTGTGTGTGTGTGTGTGTGTGTGTGTGTGTGTGTGTAAACCTTGTGTGTGCTTGGCAGATACTCTACTACTAATCTACAAAACCGCCCATTTAATCTTCCACACCTCAGTGATGCCATAGTTCAAGGCCTTTGGTGACTGTACATGGTGAATTTTTTTTTTTTTTTGACTTACCAGTGTTAAACAAACCTACACTACATTTGCTGTGTTTTGATCACTGAACAGTTTTACCCACCGTAATCATTGTCTTCTCACTGTAAGACTGAGAAATTTGTTCTTACCAACCTGCATCAAAGGGTCTGGGAGAGTTGGGTTTTCTGGAGATGCTACAGTTGGTCAACGTGAGAGCTGGGGTTTAAACTCAAGCAGCAGGTCTCCAAGATCCCCTAGTGCATGACACAACGTGTCCCATGCACTGTGCTCCAGGAAGAGCACTTTCAATGTAATGGAGAGGATCTGATATAGAATATATGTACCCGTCCCTACCACACCTCTGGCCTTAAGGAAGCAAAATATTGATTATTGGATTCAAGAAAGTATTCTAGGGAAAAGATATGGTTGGGAAGACAGTGCAGTGCAGAAATATTTTTCCTTTCTTTTCCGGGTAGGAGACAAGGAAATTACTCTGTCTGCGTCACAGCCATCCTTCAGATACATCTAAGGTAACATACCTTAAGACCCAGAACAATTCCTACCGGAAAAAAAATGTTACTTTCACGGGAAAAGTTGGAAATGACACAATGCATGACTCCATGCCGGTGAACTTTTCAAATTGTTCCATAGAGAAGAATTCTATGCTATCTTGTCAGGCAAACCTTAACAGCTGACTGGCAGGTGCATGATCAGCTCACCATCTCTGCATTTCCCTGAAACCAGCCTTTAGCTCCCAGTCTCAAATGATTTCACTAGCACCAACCAGTCCATCAACCTTAGCAAGTAAAAGACA
Organism: Montemys delectorum; assembly: GCA_019843815.1. Classification (NCBI taxonomy): domain Eukaryota; kingdom Metazoa; phylum Chordata; class Mammalia; order Rodentia; family Muridae; genus Montemys; species Montemys delectorum. The sequence goes on from JADRCD010227186.1 coordinate 45,147, forward strand.
TCCCAAGGGTCAGAGAGCAGCAAGACCCACATAGGCTGCAAGGAGAAGGCAGTATTCCTGATCTCACACAGTGAGACCTCAGGTTGGTTCCTCTCTCTTTCCTTGTCCATATCTGTCTAAACATGAATCTATATCTGCTACATCCTGTGGGAAGTGCTTTTTAGGGCAAATGAGTTTGAGGCTCTGCAAAGCACAAGCAGCAGCGGGAGCCATGCTCCTTGCAGGGTGAGCTCTAGAGGGACATCTACCTTCTTTGCTAAGCCCTGGAATCTTACCACTGACCCCAGACAGACTGAGCATGGTGTCAAAGAAAACGGTTTCAATTTGTTCCTCTTGCTCATGCACAATGCCTGTGTGAATACTTCAAAAGATTAAAGTAGGAGCTGGAGATATGGCTTGGTGGTTAAGAGCACTGGGTGTTCTTGCAGAAGACCTGAGTCCGACTTCCAGCATCCACATGGTGGCTTATAAACATCTGTAATTCCAATTCCAAGGTATCTGATACTTTCTTCTGGCTTTGGTTGGCACCAGGCATATAGTGGTATATAGACATACATACAAGTAAAATACCTATATGTGCTTTAAAAAAAAAAACAGTAAGAAAGAAGGGAAGGAAGGAAGGACAGAAGGAAGAAACAAACAAAGAAACAAAGAAAACAGTAAGCAAGAACAATGTTGTGTTATGGTTTGGATGTTAAGTGGCCTCTGCAGGCTCGTATGTTTGGACTCTCTTTCCCTAGCTGATGGGACTGATTTTTGGGACACGGTGGAACCTTTGCGAGGTAGGGCATGGCTGGAGGGAGTGGGTCTCTAGGGTATTGCCACTGAGGTTTATAAAGCAGTTCTGCTTGCTGCAGCATCTCTGGTCTAAGCAGCCTTGAATGCCTCCTATGAAACCATGAACTACTGCAGCTGCCACTCCATCCCCACCATGATAGATTGCACTGCTCAGACCCTGAGCCAAAAACATCCTCTTCCTTGAGCTTCTTTTGGTCAGATATCTGTTAACAACAAAAAAGGAAGCTAACGTGTGTGTGTGCGTGTGTGTGTGTGTGTGTGTGTGCAGTACAAACCTATATATGGAGAGATATATGCAAGGATACATGCAGACATCCACGCATACATACAGACACACAAATCCACATATAGACGCACAGAGACACATTTACATATGTATACACATAGATATACATGTAAACATATACACAGACATGCACACACCAACTCATATGCAGAGTCATACACAGTTATAGATAAGTATGTAGATAGATCGATAGATAAGATAGATTGCATAGATAGATAGGTAGACAGACAGATAGATAGACAGTCACACAGTGCTGGCTAGTCTTATGACAACTTGACACAAGCTAGCATCATTTTGGAAGAAGAAAACTCAATTGATAATATGTGCTATCCAGACTCACCTGTGGAGAAGCCTGTGGTACATTTTCTTAAATAGCAACCGAAGTAGAAGGATTTTGGCCATTGTTGGTAGGGACACCTCTGGGCTGTTGATCCTGGGTTCTATAAAGACATAGATTGAACAAACCATGAGAATCAAGCCAGTCAACAGCACGCCTCCATAGCCTCTGCTTCAGTTCTTGCCTACTGGTTCCCATGCTGCTTGAGTTTCTGCCCTGGGCTCCTATGATGATGAGCTACGATGTACAAGTGCAATCCAAATAAACCATTTCCCATGGTGCTTCATCACTGCAATAGAAACCCGAACTAAGGCACACAACACAAAGATACATACACACACAGGGGATTGGGGAACAACTCTGGAAATGGTTTTTCCGTCTCTAGAGTCTTAGAGCCTTCTTTTGTGACAGAAGCTAAGACTGTTTAAACTCTGTGCATGTGCTTGGATCCTCACTGTCTTCACTCCTTGTACTCCATACTCCACTGTTCCAATCCTCTAATTAGAAGTGGCCCTGGTGCCAACATGACAAAAAACTCCTGTGTCTGCTGAGCTCGCATGTACATATGATGACTGTATAGTCAACTCTCCCCTGAAAACCTTCTAAAATAAAATCTTCAGTTAGGCAAATAATTACTTCACACTCTACACTCACAGAAATGCACACACTGCAATAAAACGTCTCCCTCCAACTAGAGCCGTTGGAAACCACCACTAAGAAGGAAATCAAAGCACAAGGAGGAAGAGAGACTCCGCCATTGAGATATCCCGCCATCTCCCCGGTTTAGAGCCAGGACAGCATCAGCATGTCTGCTTTGGGGTTGTCTGATCTGAGATCTCCATATCTTTGGAATCAGAGCTGGGTCTTGTAGACTGCTTAGTTGTCTAGCTTCAGTATTATTTGTCACCCCATAAGTATTTAGGGCAGAGTAATTAGGTAAAAGAATGAAAATGAGTTCGCAAACTGGACATTGATGAATATTGACCTCAAGAGCAGGAATAATAAAAAGGATAACCAAGAGAGCCATCTCACTGGCCCAAGATGATGGCGGAGGTCTCATTTTGTGGATTTAAAGGTACGCTAAGGATCTTCCTGCCTCTCAGTTCAGTCCAGCACTCCCCCTCAACCCAGGCTGGGCCAGCAGGTGGGTGACACTCTTGTCTGGGAACACAGATGTAGTTGCAATCCGTTCTGCTCTACTATTGCAATCAGTGGTGCCTAAAAGTCTCATGTGCTCAGCTCTAATGCCTTCACTGGGCTCCAGAGGTGAAGACACCCCTCAGAAGGCCAGTGGGGAGCACCAACACCCTCTCTTCTCAGCTGCCTGTTTCCTGGAAAGCATTTCAGTCTCCATGAGCGTGACTCCAAGTCGGCAGCTAACCCTCCAGGACAGCCAACCCTGTAGACTGCATCAGGCCCCAGCCTCTTCTACTTGGCCTTCAACATCACTGTTAAAACCAGGGCCTTCTTTACCCTAGTAGCCTACCAGGGAGAGACACTGACAGTTCCCTATCTCAGCAGCCTAACTGGCCAAGAACATACGACAAAGAAAGCGGTGCTCCACCCCCACCCCCACGGAGCCTGAAAAGTTAGCTTTGAAATCACAGATACTTGAACACCACAGGCAGACACTACATGTCTTGAAAATTCCATCTCCCTTATCTGATGGAGACTGATCGGAGTTATCTCAGCAGCTAAATGGCAATGCATTTGAAACTGAACTCGAGGCAAACCTAATACTTTATATAATAGAACACAAGGATTGCAAAGAAAATGGACAATTTTCCTGTCTTACCTCAGCCGCTTGAGAAAATAGTGTCATTCTCAGAGGAAAAAGTTCAGCTGAGAGAGGAGCTGGTTGGTGATTTTATAATGTTTAAGGATTTATTCTCTAAACTTCAGCTTTCAGGTTAAATGAAACAAATTTGTTTTTAAATTAAGAATAGTTTGAGTCAAGACAAACATTGAAAGACAACAAAATAAACCTCATGATTTCAGTTTAACATCATTTTTAATCTCTGTATCTGTGGGAGTGGACACTGGAGACGCTCATAAGAACAAAGAACATTTTAGTCCCTGAGAGGCTTGCTTTTGAAGATGAAGGGCAAACACATGTGCAGCACAGATACACCTAGACCACGTGTAATTCCCAGAAGCAGGTGTTCTCTTTCCTATGTTTTCCCCTGATTGGGATTAACAGTGCCTTACTTTTGTATAAAGGCAGTAGTGCTATTTTCAAAGACAGTAGTCATATAGTGAATGGAACTGTGTTCACTAGTAAAGAGACAGAATATGAAACAATCGTTTTTTAATTCCAGGACAATTACCCGAAATAGTAATCATGTGGTAGAGCTATGTTCATTGAGTGTCACAATTCTAAGTGTATAAAACATAGAATGTAAACCCTGCCCCCACAAAAAATACTCAACTGAAAATGTAAATAATAAAATCCAAGGGAATATCTTGATGGTGACTCAAATGACAAATTTTGATCTTTTTATGTAATTCAGAGGTCATTTGTCTAAACAAGTGTGCACACAATTTAGAGGTCAGGAAGCAAAAGAGTCTTGCTTTGCCTGCCGTGTCTATTATTGTTTGATTTTTTGGAAAATTGCCTCTCTCTGGTGCAACAGGAGAATGAATACTACAGTGTTATATTCAGTAAAATTCACGAATATAGCTTCCAGGTACCAAATGCCAATACAGCACTTACAGGGTAGAAAGTGAGAAAACACTGAGCAGTTTCCAGAAGGGTGTGGAGTGTGTGTGTGTGTGTGTGTGTGTGTGTGTGTGTGTGTGTATGTGTGTGTGTGTGTATGTGTATGTATGTGTGTAGGCTTCACCTTGTCAGAGGCATGAGATTTTCATTGATGGGTTATGGTCACTTTCTACATCAACTTCAATCCAGAGTTCACAGCATCCAGAAGGTCTAGATGAACCCTTTGTAGGGGTTGACAATTGTAACCCTAAAGGCAGACAAAAGGAATTAGCTGGGAAGGAATTATGACAAAGAAGGAAAACTAGGATTTTACCAAGGCACCCTCTTGTGCTGAAGAAGCGGTCTCCAGTAGCCAGCAGCAGAAGGGCCATGGTTGCTAAGAGACACGGGGAGGACTAACACTACGTCCAAAGTGTGTGCCTTTAGCTGGTCAGTCAAAATGTCATTCACTGATGAACTGCAAACTCCCATTCTGTGCTGCTCAGTGTGGCCCCTGTTCCTTTCCTACCCACTGAGTGCAAAACAGTATCAGCATTTTACCACTTTGGTAAGTTTTCATGGAACCCAGCCATGGACATTGGTGTGAAGATGAACATGGTTCTTGCTTCTTGGTAATGGAATTCTTTACACAAGGTCATGTCCTTGTGAGCCTCATCTGTAGTGCTAAATAGTCAACCTAAAGCCATCCATATTCTATGAACAGAGGTACCAAACTGTGAGCCCATTTCATAGTCCAGTGTGATGTATAAAGCTGATGATTAGCTAATACTGAGAAATGAGTAAACAAGGGAAATAAACATTACTGTGGTGGTGTGGATAGGAATGGCCCCCATAGGCTAACACATTTGAAAGCTTAGTCATTAGGGAGTGGTGTTACAAGGTGTGGCCTTGTTGGAGGAAGTGTGTCACTGATGGTGGGCTTTGGTATTTCCAAAGTCAACCCAGGCCCAACATCTCTTTCTGTCCTGCTGCCTGTTGATCCAGATGTAGAACTAGCAGCTCCTCTCCAGCACCATATGCATCGGCAGGCTGCCATGCTTCCCACCATGATAATGGACTAAATCTCTGAAATTGTAAACAAGCTTCAATTGAATGCTTTCTGTTATAAGAGTAGCCATGGTCATGGTGGCTCTTCACGGTAATAGAAAATTGACAAAGACAATTACCATCTGAATGTGGGGTCTTTATATGTGAAGAGTCATATCACAAAGAGCCATGCAATTACAAACTCCAGGTACCCTCAAGTATACATAACTATCTCGTGCGGTATGAGCATATCCAACAGTAAATGGGGATATTAAAATTAATTTCTAAAGGATACTGGGTTAATCCAGTATCAATATGAAATGCAATTCAATCCATATTATATACTATACAAATTTTATATTTTCAAAAAATACCTGGAAAAATAAAATTAGGGTCTGGAGATGTAACTCAGTTTGATAAGGTGCTTATCTAACATGCACAAAGCCCTGGGTTTGACCTCATAAACAAGCACTGTAATGTACATCTGTAGAAAGCAGAGCAAGGAGGATCTTGGCATTCAAGGCCAGCCCAAGCTTCACGAAATGCTATGTCAAAAGAAAACAAAAAATAAACACTACTCAATAGCCTGAGGAAGAAACTAGTAAAAAGATCTGGTATGTTCCTATAACCCCAGCACTAGGAGGGCTGAAACAGGAGGACTGTAAATTCAAGGACATCCTGGGCTACGTAAGAAAGTTTGTAATTAAATTAAACAAGCAACTAAAAGTGTAGATAATGAGCTTCCAAAAATTTTGAAGCAAGAAAAGTCAGGATAATTTAAATATTCAACAGAGAATAAAATCTAGATATTGTGAATATATAATATATACATGTATGTATACATGTACATATATGTGAATATGTATATATACACAAATGTTTAAATTAAATATAATACCCAGATTGGAATGGATATTAAATGCTGCTATGCATGTTCTTCAAGAGGACAGAGTAAGTGGACCAATGCACAAAGAGGTCAGAGAAATACAAGCATGGCGCCTCCCTTTACCCACAGGGTCAGCTGAGACACCCATTCCAGCTAATGCCCTTCGGGAAGCCATGAACATAGGCCAGCACTCACAGCCTTGCTGAGGGGCTCTCCTTTTCTTTGACAGGTCTAGAGGTGGAACCTGGGGCCTTGTATAGGCTAGGTAAACTGTATCCATTACTTTTCCATTGCTGTAAGACAACCTGACAAAAGCAAGTTAGAAAAGAAGGGCTTACTTAGACTTCCTATTGCTAAGAGATGGAGGCGGGGAGCAGGTAGCAGCTGACCAATGCAAAGCAGAGACAGATAAGGAAGTGAGACAAGGCCGTAAGTCCTCAAAGCCCACCACCAGTGGCATACATTCTCCAGTAAGACTCCAAGTCTTCAAGATTTCATAACCTTTCCAAAGAACCTCACCAACTGGGAACCAAGTGTTTAAACACCTGAGCCTTTGGGGAACACTCAAGCCTACGTACAAACTGTGGTGGTATGAACAGGAATGACTCCCATAGGCTCATAGACTTGAACAACTGGTCATCAGGGAGCGGTGCTATTTGACAGGGCTTAGGAAGTGTGGCCTTGTTGAAGGAAGTATGTCCCTGGGGCTGGGCCTTGACAGCTCAGGAGCTACAGCCTAGCCTATGTTCTTGCTGCTGCCTGTTGATCCAGACGTAGAACTCGTAGCTCCGACAGCACCATATCTGCCTGCGTGTCACCATGCTCCCCATCGTGATGATGATGAATTATACCTCTGAACCATGTAAGCCCTAAGAGTTGGCTTTGGTCCCGGTAAAGTCAAAGCCATGGAACACTGACTCTGACACAAACCGTCTATCTGTCTCTTGCACCACTGTCCACTGGTTCTATGAGACAGTACTCCACTGCACAGCCCTGTTGGGCCTCTGTCCCTGACAATCTACTTACTCTCTGTGAAAAAGTAAAGGTGTGGTATATTCCAAACAGTGTAAGAAGTTCTTCCACTTTTAGCTGCCCCATTTCTTAAGATTCACCCCTTTGAAACAATAAACAAAAAAACTTCTCTTGCATAAGATTTTGTTTGTATTTACTTAAACAGAAATCAGAAGCCATAAATCATCAAAGACTAGGGAAAATGATTATAATTGTAGCAGTCTACTCCAAGGAGTACAAAAGGGCAGCTGCAACAAGAACTATGGATATGGAAAAAAAAAAAGTCTTGTAAATGGAAAAAAACAAATAGCCTTACATATGCAAATATGATTGCAGCTATGTTAACTATATGCAAATGCTGGCATAATATTTGCATATGTTCTGGCTGGGGAGGGGTGGTTTAATGTCTAGTGCTGCTGTTGTCTGGACTAGGATTTGATGCAATCCTCCAGCAGCTTCGTTTGTCCTTGAAGTTTGGGATGGAGCTCCTAAGGCCCCAAGCATGGGCAGCCATACCAACCCTGGGTCAGTTACCACTGACTGCTGCTCATGGCTAGGCTTGTGCACATCTGTACTCCACTGTTTCAGTTTCTCTATGTTACTGTTCTGTTTTGTTTTGCCTTATATCTATGCCTTTAGAACCTAATTCTAACCCCTATGTGATTTTAAAAGCTAGGATTTATCCAATAAATTTAACGTAAATAAGAAATTCTAAGTTTTCATTAAAAATTTAAGATTGATAGAAGTAGTTTTATCCAAAATATATCTTTCCAGGATATATTGCCAAATGTCACGTATTAGCTTTAATTCCCTAAATATGTTCTTTTCCAAGTTAATATATATCTATATGTATATATGTATATGTATATATGTGTACATATGTTTTGTCATTAACAATCATTATGTGAAAAAGTCTTGCATATAATAGATTGGATTGGTTTCTAATTCATCTTCCCCAATCCACCTGAGAATGAGCTCAGCTCTGTTTCTAGTTTTCTTTGTCTTAGAACCATCCTGCCACTCTCACGAGAAGCAGCCGGCACTGTTTGGCTTTGACCAGCAGAGTCTGCTTCCAGGACAAATGGTCAGTGTTCCCAGCAAAATATGGATGCAATTCCCAGCCTAGAGGAATGAGCCATGCTCAAGAGCAGATGTACACAGCTGGTCTGGCAAAAGCTTGGCTGCGTAAAAAGAGTTTCTGAATGCTTGCACTGGCCTTACTTCATACATGAGACTTAATGAAAAGAGAAGACAGCTGTGGTCATATACAGAGAATGTGTACAGAAACTCTGTAGAACTTAGATGATCAATTTGATTTTATCCAAGTTCTGTAGCACAAATCAAGTGTACAGATGAAAAAAGAAGTCTCAACAATGTTTGTTAAAAATAAATGTGGAATTTAGAGGGACAGAAAGCAAAAAGCAGGTCTGTTTTTCTCAGGCCAGACAGAAGATATGTGACTGTGTCAGGCAACAGACTCTGAGGTTTCATTTTTGACTAGACACAAGGAAAGGAAAGTGTGTCTTTTCTAACCCGAGATTCATTTTGACTAGACACAAGGAAAGTGTGTCTTTTCTAATCCGTGGTTACTACACCCATTCCATGCTGCGTGGTCCAAGGAAGCCTTGCTTTCCTTACGAGTTTGTAGTCTAGCTGCACACAGCTCTAAAAGGCAGACAAAAAGAAGGAAGACAAAAGGGACAAGTTGTGTGGGGGCGGGGGAAGAAAACTAGGACAGGGAAGATGTTTTATGTCAGTAATATTACAATGTATCTTTTAATCACACATACTTGTGTCTGTAGCAAATGGAAAGGGCACCATTGTTACTTTGTACAACTTTTTAGTACCAAAGCATGTTCAACTTCCAAATACAGTTAATGAGAGTTTTTAAAGCAAATAAATGCGATTAACTGTATTCTTAAGCATTTAAGGTTCAATCAAAGGCTGGGAATATGGCTCAGTGGTAGAAATCTGGCCTAGTGTTCATTAGACCTTGACTTCCTTCTATTTCCACCAGGAAGAGGGTGGGAGAGCCTTTACACCTTAAGGGTATGCCTTAAGGTGTACTGCCTCAGCACTGATTTCTGCCTCTGTTGGTCAACTCTTGCTCACATGCCACTGTCAGAAAGACCAAGTGAGCACCTGTTGAGTTCGCTCGTGTCTAGCACAGGAGTATATACTGCTTGATAAATATCTACGGGATTAATCGATAATCACAAGAACAAAGGATAAAAATAAACATTCTGGTTTTTCCTATCAGACTGTGAACTTGTAGACAGCAAACTTAACAAGGTTGAGTTGCAGTGTCTAGGCTCTGACTTCCTCCTATGTCCTATGCGTGTGCCGAGCAGTATTCAGGCAGTGGAGAAGTAAGTGGTTATAAGTGGGCATGAGTGGTACAGGAAATATGGAAGCAGGATCCAGAAGTGGGTAGAGTGGGAAGTGAAACAGAGCCCTTAGGCTTGCAGTAAATAATGAATCAGCAAATGAATAAACCAAATAGAAAAGTTCCCGGGCATTAGTCCACTATGCTCCATTACAGATGGAAGTGTGGCTGTATACCACCCTCTGAAAGGGCAGGACTAGAGGGCATAAAGTCATCCCAGGAAGACGGTTGAGCTGTGAACACAGAAAAACATTCCCAGCAAAGACAGGCGCCAATAGTAAAGGGAACAGCAAATCTCACATGGCAGTTAAATCTAAAATGATCTACAACACTAGAACATATAGACACTGGCTTCAAAGTAGATGCCTACTGGGAGGTCAAACAGTGGGGAAATCAAGAGTTGGCACACAGGGCACCATCATGAGCTTAGGAACTGGAGTCAGAGTCTGCTCTTGGTGGAGTTGTTGAGTAGCTGTATGAACTTCAATGTGCTGAGTGCTTGTGTTCCTTTTTCTATGAGCTGGGGTGATAAAACCCTCAGGGGAACAGGAAGAGATGAACAAATATCTTGAAATATAAAGGCTTGAGGGTTGTTCGTATCTGGGGATGCTGTGAACACACTTCTCCCCATTGTCAGCTTTCAGCCTGCATTCGAAGATGGCTGAGCTCTCTGTGATTTTTGCAGATTTATGGAGTCTGTGTGTTATATAAAATTGCATTTCTCAAGCTGCTGAGTCTGGGGATTATTCTTGCATTCAATGAGAAATTCTACAGATAGCAGAATAAATGGAATGAGCAGACGCTAGCTTTCTCATTTAAACAATTATGAATGGTTTCATTTTGTGTGTTATATTTGCTGCTCTTACATTCCTTTTTCTTGCAGCCTAGAACTAAAGCCTTTCTGTTAGAAAAGCCCATAGAGATTAAGAATTTAATTAAGAAGCAGCAGAATGTGTAATTAGCACAGCCCCCAGCAAAGAGGGCAGAAAACCCACCACTGAGGAGGGCAGTCAACTGTGACCAGCCACCATCCCCCAATATGCAATCCTGCCAGGAAAGGAGACTCGGGAGGGAAAGTTTGAAATATTGGAAAGATGTCCCAATCCTCAAGGGGGACCAGAAAATACAGTCCATGCCACAAACAGGAAGATCCCCCCAGGCTTTTCCAAAAGCTTCTGGAACTCTGATTGCCCTTGAGTCTGTAGCTACCAGCCTAAAATCCCAGCAAAGTTCATCCTCTTCTGGACAGATCTTTGCAGTATGGGCTCTGCTGGTGGGATTGCTATAGCTAAGTCCCAGGTGCTGACCATCTCAGTGGAGATACATCCCATCTTTTCAAGGTGGACAGATCTTTCTGTTTTATTATCGATAATAGAGTGGGCATAGCTTTGCTATGCCAAAGCTACCCGCCTTTGTCTCTCTAGCCTAAAGAGAATGCCTTGAGAGGAGAGGTGTCTTCCTCATGTCCATATGAGCTTCCCTGCCAGGGCTCCTGGGATGTGGCCAATGCTTTTCGATGGCTGGGTGGCATGTTCTTGGTTTGGAGGGTCATTCTGAGAGGTGGAAATGGGGAAGGGTATAGAAGGGGAGTTGTGATGCAGTTTTAAGTGCAATGGTGACCTGACCTAAGGCTGAACTCCTTTCTCACATCAGCATCTGAATCTATGTTTGTGCTCTACCACATGCGTGCACACACACACACACACACACACACACACACACACACACGCTCACTCCTGCAACACATGCAAACTCACACAGGCACACACACACACACACACACACACTCACACACACACATGAGAACACACTCGAGTGCTGGAGGGTGAGAATAGAAGGAAGCAAAGACTTGCAGCTTCTTTTCCACTTTGCCACCTCTGGAAAACTCATTCTGCTAAATAATCGTGCTGGTTGGAAGTGACCGCTAAGCCAGAGAGTACAATATGTTAAGCAGATTTCAAGTCATTTTTAAAATTGATTGGGGCCTTTCTCTGGTATGTTTTGAAATAGTATATAATTCTCTAGAATAATTTAAGACTTAGTCAGAGGGCTTGCATGGATGCATGGGCCTGGTTAAATATTCATCTCTATCCCATCAGACTTCCCAGGGAGGGGATAAAAAGGCGGGGGGGGGGGGGAGGAGGGGATGTGGTCTTGGGTCCCATTCCTTAGCATTCTACTGATAGGCATAGACCCATCAGCTCTCCAAAGGAATAAACAGATGCACTTGTAATCCATTTCATTTAAGGTCAATGAAGGGAGTAATTGACACATTTTCCTGATCATTTCACATATGCCAATCTATGTGTCCCACACTTACAAAATTCCTCTGAGGAGGGTGAGTTTATATGAAAATCTACAGAGTACACAAAGTATCGTGAAGCAGTATAAACCCTGGAAAGCAGGGTCTGGGGCCAGACACATAAAGCAACTTGTGTGCATAGTCTAAACATTTCCAGAAAACAAGTATTTCCATGATAATAAAAATAATAGCGATGACGTAATGAATATGTATAGTCTTAGTTTCTCCACTTAAAGAAGTGTTATTGCACCCCCTGGGAGAGAACAGGAAAGAGGGCTCAGTGGCTAGAAGAGCCCCTTGCTCTTGCAGAGGACTTGGCTTCAGTTCCCAGCACCCCTGTGGTGGCTCACCACCCTCTGTGACTCCACTTCTGAGGGATGGAATGCCTTTTTCTGGCTTCCTTGTGATCCTGCATGCATGATATATATGGAGTCTCTAACCCTTGACACAAAGATTTAAAAAAGAAAACTAAAAACAATTGTTACATATTTCCTAATTATATATTGTCTAGGCAAGAAAAATTGAAAAGTATACACATTCACTGAAAAGAAAATAACACTCACTTATAACTACTGCCTAAAAATAACAAAAGCACTAACACTGGGCGCTCTCCATGTTATAAAACCAACAGACAGTATCATTTTCAAATCTGGCACATTAACAAAACAAGAAAAGTGAAGGAGTATTCAATAAGATTTTTAAATTTTAGCTTGGAAATCTAATGTTGCAGAAATGCTGTTTTAATGCCAAACAAGATAGATTTTAGAAAGAAATATTTTCAAATATTCTGACTTGAAATCTCTACTTCCTCAAAACTTGCATTAAGTGATTTTACTTTAACAGCATTGTGAATGTGTTGATCAGTTATAATTCATATCCAATTTTGAGTTCCAATATGAAAAGGAAAGGGTAACATCAGATTTCAATTATGGTAATTAACCAGGAATTAACAGAAGGAAAGGGGAACATGGACACAGATTAAAGGGAAGTATTCATGTGCTATCAGTGAGAGTGCACTCAAAGGAACTCTCTAGGCAGAGCTGCTCTCAAGTTGGTTGTCTATTGCTGTCTATAATTTCTTCCTCTTTAAGGTGAGAAAGTGTTTGTATCTATTGTCTAGTTATCCCTGCAACTTAGATACTACAGTGACCATAACAAAAAGAAATGGAAAAGCTAAAGTTTGACAAAATGAATCAGGGATGGAACACAGCTGGGAGCACAAGGTGTTTGCCGCACACGCATGGCACTGAATTTGGACGCCCAGCACTCTTGCAGAAGCCAGGCCCTATGGCATATGGCTGTCTCTAACCCAGCACTGAGGAGGCACAGACGGGAAGACCTTGCAGGCTGGCAGATCAGGAGCCTAGCTACATCATCGAAGTGTAGATTCAGTGAGAAATCCTCTTTCAAAAAGCAAGATAGGGAGTGACTGAGAAAGACTCCTGATATCAACTTCTGACCTGTACATACATACATGAGTGCACACAAACACACATGTGCAGTATACACACACACACACACACACACACACACACACACACACACACACACA
>JADRCD010227189.1:0-12303 GCA_019843815.1 Montemys delectorum
CCACGAAAAAATATTAAACACAGAAGCAACATTGCGTAGTCTCTTATTTCTTTCCAGGTAAAAACTGTCTCAAAAGGCAGTAGCTTAATTTTAGAATTCAGTCAGGCATGTAGATCAGTGATTAGTTCTGTGAGGTGTGGGTGAGACTCTAGAGTCAATCTTTAGTCTTGGGCTCCTCAAATGAAGCAAGTGAACAAATAAGATCAATGAGAGAGAAAGTAGAGGAGTCTTATCATCTAACTTAATGCTTGATCTTTAACAAGACTCCAGTAAATGTTTGGAGAGCAGTTTGGTGCTCTAAAAGATTTCTTGCAATGAAGATGCCTGCTGTTTTGTATATTTTAAAAGAAGAAAAAGAGAAAAATAAAGAAATAAAAGATTTCTTAAATAGTATTGCTAGAGACGAAAGTGTTTATTAAAGATTCAGCCAAGAGAAATATATTTATTATTAAGATGAATTAAATGTTTACTCATCAGTAACTCTACTGGTATTGTTATGTTTTGCATCCCTCGATGAAAAGTTCATGGAAGAATACAGAATGTGTTACCCTCTCTGTTGTATACCCCGATGCAATAGCAGGTTCTTTTTTATTACCAAATCTAGTGGATTTGGCTTTTTCATCAGGTTGTTGTGAAAATGAAAGCTCACATCTAATAAAAATCCTTTTAGCTCTACTCATCATGGGGATACACTTTCCAAACGAAAAGACTTTAATTAGATATGCTTGGTTTGTGTTTATTTCTCCCAGGTCTTGCTTTGAACTTTATTTTTGAGAATAGCTTTAAACCAGAAGCAGGATCGAGGAGTGGAGTTTCCAAGATTGGCATTTTGATCACAGATGGAAAATCCCAAGATGATATTATCCCACCATCTAGAAACCTCCGTGAGTCTGGAGTAGAGCTGTTTGCCATAGGTATGTATACATGTGTTAGATTTATTTGTTTGTTTACTGTTTATTGTTTAGTGTTCATGATTGGAAATGTGTGTGTATGTGTGTGTTTAGATGATAACTTGTGGGGGGGCCACTTCTCTGCTTCCACCATGTAAGTTCTGAGAAAGTGCACATTTTTTAATTGGATATTTTCTTTATTTACATTTCAAATGTTATCCCCTTTCCTGGTTCCCCCTCCTATCCCATCCCCCCTGCTTCTATGAGGGTGTTCCCCCACCCATCTACCCAATCCTGCCTCCCCACCCTCGAATTACCCTACACTGGGGCATCCCTCGAGCCTTCACAGAACCAAGGGCCTCTCCTCCCATTGATGCCTGACAAGTCCATACTCTGCTACATATGCAGCTGGAGCCATGAGTCCCACCATGTGTACTCCTTGGTTGGTGGTTTAGTCCCTGGGAGCTCTGGAGGGTCTGGTTGGTTCATATTGTTGATCTTCCTATGGGGTTGCAAACCCCTTCAACTCCTTCAGTCGAAAGTGCGCATTTTAATAGCAGCACTAGGGAGGCAGAGGCAAGTGGGTCTCTGAGTTCGAGGCCAGCCTCATCTACAGAATGAGTTCCAGGATAGCCAGGGCTACACAAAGAAACCTTGTTTCAAAGAAGTAGAGTGAAAGAATATGAGGATGGAACTCATTTGGCTTGGTGGGAAATGTGTCTCCAAGCCATCTAACTAATCCTGTTTGCCTTTAGGACAGGTTTCTGTCTCTGAATGCTGGGATTACAGACACAAACATACACAGCTGCAGTATGTTGCTATATGTCTCTAGTGGTCTAGTTTTCAGTGTGGACTTAGGCTCAGGTCACTTAATCCAATGCACATTGCTCGGAGAGTCAGAGGCCTGAGTGCTTTCTCTATCTGAGTCCAGCTTCTTGCATTTAAAATAAGAGTGATTCTGTCATGTAAGCCACAGTGTTTGGATCCCTAAGACTGAGTGCAAGACTTCTGAAACAGCATATAGTGACATGCTAAAGTTTGTTTCCATTTAATTTGTCATGATTTGCTTCTTGGGGTCAGTTTGTAGCTGTCTCTTTGAGAATTGTTCAGGAAGAAGTCACTTCCCACATATCCAAGAAATTAGGAGTCCTGTAGCTATTAAAGACGTGTAGTGTTACGGACTTGAGTCAAACACTTTGAAGGCTATCATTTTATGAAAAAGGATATATACAATAGATCCAGAATAATTACAAAATATTTACATGATAAGCTTTGCCTTTGATTAAAATGTTTACAGTTTCTTTGGCAAGAGGAAGGTCTTCTGCTTAGTAGAGACCAATAGACTTTGGCAAGGAAAAAAATAACCCTGATTCCCAAGGATGGTGAAACATTAATCAAAATGATATAGCAAATCCCCCAACAGGGCCCTGAACACACTTAACGTCTCTTGTTCTGAATGGCCCACTTAGTTATATTTTACACAATTAATTATTCTATTGCCAATCTTTAGTCTCATTAAGATGTGCTTATTAATCCCAGCACTTAGGAGGCAGAGGCAGGCGGATTTCTGAGTTCGAGGACAGCCTGGTCTACAGAGTGAGTTCCAGGATAGCCAGGGCTATACAGAGAAACCCTGTCTCAAAAAACCAAAAAAAGAAAAAAAAGAAAAAAAAGATCATGCTTGAGTCTTTTCATGAGCTTTCCGTAAGACTGTTCTCCCTGACAAGAGAATACTTTCAGGTTCTGTAGAGGTCAGAAAAGGTAACAGTGGGTTTGGTACTGAAATTGATTCCAAGCTTCTAACCCTACTGTCTCAGTTAGGGTTTCTATTACTGTGAAGAGATGCCATGACCACAGCAACTCTTTTTTTTTAAATTAATTAATTAATTAAATTATTTTACACTCCATATTTTATCCCCCCCCATCTACCCTCCGACTGCTCCACATCCCATACTTCCTCCCCATCCCCCCTGTCTCCATGTGGATGTCCCTACCCTCCACACCACCTGACCCCTAAACTCCCGGGGGTCCTCCAGTCTCTTGAGGGTTAGCTGCATCATCTCTGAATGAACACAGACCCGGCAGTCCTCTGCTGTATGTGTGTTGAGGGCCTCCTATCAGCTGGTGTATGCTGACTGTTTGGTGTTGCAGTGCTTGAGAAATCTCCGGGGTCCAGACTAATTGAGACTGCTGGTCCTCCTACAGGGTCGCCCTTCTCCTCAGCTTCTTTCAGCTTTCCCTAATTCAACAACAGGGGCCAGCTGCTTCTGTCCATTGGTTGGGTGCAACTATCTCCCTTTGACTCTTTCAGCTTCTTGCCGGGGTCCTCCAAAGTGCGGCCATGCTAGGTCCCTCCCTGTGAGCGCCCCACACCCTCAGCAACAGTGTTAGGCCTTGGGACCTCCCCTTGAGGTGGATCCCTCTTTGGGCCTGTAGGGACCAAGGTAACTCTTATAGAGGAAAACACTTCATTGCGGCTGGCTTAGCCTTCAGAGGTGTAGTCCATTACCATCATGGCGGGAAGCATGGTAAAAAGCATCCAGCATGCAGGCAGACAAGGTGCTGGAGAGGTAGCTGGGAGTTCTACATCTGGATTCTCAGGCATCGGGAAGGAAGAATTGGGCTTAGGTTAAGCTTCTGAAACCTCAAAGCCCATCTCTAGTGGCAAACTTGCTCCAACAAGGTCATATCTACTCCAACAAAGTGATACCTCCTAAGACTGCCACTCCTTAATGGGCCTATGGGGCCATTTTATTCGAACCACCACACCTATTAAATTAAAGTAGCTAGGGAGAAGGTAATTGAAAAACCCTCAGATAAGGCCAGATATATCGAAGTACGCCTCTAATTGCAACACTTGGGAGGTAAAGGTGGGCAGAACTCTGTAATTTTGATGCCAGTGTGGTCCACATAGAGAGTTCTGTGCTGGCCAGGGCTACTTGTGAGACTCTTATTTTTTTGAAAACATTTTTTTTTTTCAGGGTTGAGAACTACTGATAGACCCATTAGAGTATCTTCTCTAGGTGTACTGATATGGTTCTGATTCTTAGAGAAAGATCTTAAAAGACTCCTTCTTTGTACATTGAATTTTATTCTTATTGTATATACTAGAGTAAGTTGCTTATTAGTCACTTGTTTAGGACTTATTTCTCACAAAGGGAAACATGTAGTTGGGGCTGGCTTACAGGTTCAGAAGTTTAGCTCATTGTCATCATGGTGGGAAGCATGTGGCGTGCAGGCAGATGTGGTGCTGGAGAGGGAACCCAGAGCTCTACATCTTGATCAGCGGGCAGCAGAGAAAGAACATTTCTTTTCTTTCTTTTTTTTTTTTTTTTAAAGACAGGCTTTCTTGAATTCGCTCTGTAGAGCAGACTAGCCTTGAACTCAGAGATCCACCTGCCTTTGCTTCTAGAGTGCTAGGATTAAAGGCTCCGCACCACCGCCACAGGCATAGAACATGTTAGTGTCTGACTTGTTGGCAACAGTTGCAGAAACTGTTAACAGTGTGTTCTTCCTTTCTTTTCCGACTCCCTGCAACCTCTCTAACTGAGTCACTAGGTGGTGAGATTGTACCTTCACTGTTTCTTCACAACACCCCACCTGGTCCTTGATGGTTTCCAAGAGCTCTGTAAATGACCCTGGTCTAAAACCTTTTCAGAGCTAGCACTATTACTCTTAGCATTGAAAATAAAAATGCTCATAAAAGGTGCATCTAAGAGAAGTATGTTATCTTTGTTCAAGTAAGCAGACGATATTGTCTTGAACTATATAACTGTCACTGGTCCGTTTTTCCATTCGTAGAAGAGAGACTAGAAGAGGCCCAAGGGAAAAATATAAAATGCCTAATATTCAAACTTTACTTGAGTAGTTTTAAATCCACGTTGTTCTGCATGCATGTGTTTATGGAAGGTGAGGTGAGTATTGTATCACAGTAATATGTAGAAACCATCTCGTACCCAGTTTTCAAGATCTAGATATCCACATTGCATCCCTCATCTGCATCTTTTTTTTTTTTCATTGTTGTTTTGCCTTTTGCTTTCTGGGGTTTTTTAGAGACAGGGTTTCTCTGTACAGCCCTGGCTGTCCTGGAACTCACTCTGTAGACTAGGCTGGACTCAAACTCAGAAATCTGCCTGCCTCTGCCTCCCAAATGCTGGGATTAAAGGCATGCGCCACCACTGCCCTGCATCTACATCTTTTGACCTTGCATATGTGTTTGACATCAGTCATAGGCATCTATATGATAGAAAATGGAAAACACTGGAAACGAGCACAGGAACATGACTGGTAAGTATTTTGCAACATAACTGTGTAACATAGAAAGGCCGTGAACCATGTGAGCATTTTAGTCCTGGGAACTGATTCAGTTGCTTGTACTAGGCATTAACATTTATTACTCTGAAGTTGAACAGTGCATCTTTCAGAGCTGCCAACAAGAGAAAAAAATGCTTAGAAACCACTCAGACTTGCTGCTTGGTTTGTGGGTTATAGAATGCTTTATTCAAGAATTACTAGCTCCACTGTGTGCCAGGCATTGTGGTGCATTCTGGGACTCAAGAATGAGTGGAACAAAACTCCTGACGGCACACATTCCTTCCAAAGTCATCGCCACCATTTCCTTTATTTTCCATGAAGTTGCTTCAGTCAAACTATTCTATTCATAAAGATATGGAAGTAAAAAGATGGGAGGGGAGAGAGACAGAATCTCTTCTAGTGTAGACTTGCATGGCACGGGAAAGCATTCTGTCTGCTAAGTTGCTTCAGCACACACTTAGTGTTATATTGACTCAGTTGAGTAGTGTAGAAGTCCCTGGGCCAAGAAACATCAGATATACATTTCTTTATGTCTTGCATCCTGTTTTAACAACGCCTTTGCAGAAGAGTTAAGCTGGTGGGGGATTATTTTGTATGTTTAGCCTGAATTTTATGCTTTTGTTCATAATCCCTAGAAGAATGTTTAAACCAAATTTAGTGAATTCATCCAGATGTTATTTGTTCATCTCTTGAAAGTACCTGGAAGTGAGCAGTATTCTTTATCTTAAGCCTCCTATTTTCTTTATCTTTAAGCCTCCTAGTATTCTTTATCTTAAGCCTTGGTGTCTATTAAAGCTTTGTTGTTACTTAGTATTTTGAGACTGAAAGATACGTAATTGTCCCAGGCAGGCACATAAGAAGTCATTTGTGATGCTCCAGGCCATACCCGTACCATGCAACTAAAGTGCCTCTTTTTAATAACCTCATATGATTGACATCATCTCTCTGTCATGCCCCTTAAGTGGCTCTTTTTTGATACCCCCAGATGACTGACATTACAGGGGATTTCTAAAGAAATCTTCCTTGTTTGCTAACTCTAGGAAAAGAGGAACCTCCCTTCACACCCATGGAAATCATCATGTGCCTTTCCTCTTTGATCTCTGATTTCCTTTGCTTTTTGTAATGGCCCCCTCTGAGAGGCAGTGTGGTATGGTGGAACTGTAGAAATAGCCTTTCTAGTTTCGTGTCCTTCTGAGAAGTTCGCTAACTCTGTGCGTGTGCAAAGCAACAAGAGTTGTGTAAAGAAAACAACAGTGGTTGTTGTGAGGGTTGAGTGAATGTATTGACCACCATGAACAACACAGTGCTTGGGGCAGAGTGGACATACCCCAAGCCCCTGCAGCCCCTGCAGCCTCTGCAGCCTCTGCAGCCTCTGCAGCCTCTGCAGCCTCTGCAGCCTCTGCAGCCTCTGCAGCCTCTGCAGCCTCTGCAGTCCCTGCAGCCTCTGCAGCCCCTGCAGCCTCTGCAGCCCCTGCAGCCTCTGCAGCCTCTGCTTTTTGCCTTACTAATTTGTACTATCTTCAAGACACTCAGCATTCTGCTTGACCTGTGTTGATGGAGTTCAGTAGCAACTACGGAAGCCACAGAACTTCTTTATTTCATTCTTCAGAAGTTGCAGGGATCACTGGGCAGTAAATTGTGTTTGAGTCCATTAAGAATATCCTCACCCACACTTCCCTTTGGCTTAGTGCTGCATAAAATAATTATGTCTATAACATTTCCATTCTAACAGTATTCCTCAATTATTTATTTTTTGAGGTCCAGCATCCCCCACCATAGTTCAGGCTAGCCTGGAACTCTCACTATGTAGGCCAAGCTGGCCTTGAACTATGTTGGTCTGTCCACTTCATGACTGATGAGATTATAAACACTTTTCTGAATGTAAATAAACTTATTTTGCAGAAGTTTAAACCTGAAGATTGATAGATTATGACACTGGTTTAGTTATTCTTGATTTTACAATATTTGTGCAAGGAGAAGTTATATCAAGGTTAATTCTCCCGTTGGTGTGTGCTGCGAACAATCAGCACTTAGTTACTTGGGAAGCAGCTCACATGAAACATTCCCCCTTTTCTTCTTCCTGTGTTTTTGAGATGAGACCTAGAATTCACTGTGTAGACCAAGTTGGCCCTGCATTCACAGAGATCTATCTGCCTTTGCCTCCCAAATGCTGGCATAAAAAGTGTATGCCATGACACTCGGCTACATTTTTTTCTTTTGTAATTAAAAAATTATTCAATTGAATAAATAATATACATTCAATATATTCCTCCAAATCCAACTATCCTGGCTTTTTTTCCTCTTCCTTTGTGACTTCCCTTTTTTTCTCTTAGAAAGTTTGGTTTGTACTTTCATGTATCTACAAACAGGATTTTGTATGTGCCTATGTGTTTAAAATCTAGGACAATAAATGAGAAAAAAATACATTATTTGCCTTTCAGAGACTGGCTTAATTAATATGATTATCTCCATTTATATCCATTTTTCATAACTTCATTACTCTCTGTGGCTAAAAAATATTGTGTTGTGTGTATGTGCTACATTTTCTTTATCCTGTTCAGTGTCATTGGATGCATAATCGATCCACCCATCTGAGTAGAGGGTGCATTGACTGAATGCGTTAGCCCTCTACAATTGCATCAGTATCACCATCCTTCCTGTTATCCTCAATGGCAGGGGTTAAAAATGCTGACCTGAGTGAGCTGCAGGAGATCGCCTCTGAGCCAGACAGCACCCATGTGTACAATGTTGCTGAGTTTGACCTGATGCACACAGTGGTGGAGAGCCTGACCCGGACCGTATGCTCCAGGGTGGAAGAGCAGGACAAGGAGATTAAAGGTAAGAGAGGACAGAGAGACCCAAGGGATGTGATAATCACAACCTGCACAGGACTGGTACTGTCTTCACAGGCCTATAACCACACACACACACACACACACACACACACACACACACAAAACATGCACAAAACATGCACACATGTACACACACATATACCTCTGTAGACACAGTGCTGCCACTGTGGACACTGAACCATAAAGGGGAGAAAACATGTCCACAGGCTTAACATGCTCACGTGTCCATGATCATGCACATAAGTCAATTATGGTTGGCACAGGTCTACCATGGGACTATAAAAATTCCTATTTTTTCAAGTTGACTTCCTTTTTTTTTATTAGATATTTTCTTTATTTATGTTTCAAATGTTCTCCCTTTTCCTAGTTTCCCCTCTGGGGAAAAAAAAACCCTATTCTCTCCCCACTTCCCCTGCTCAACAACTCACCCTCTCCTGCTTCCTGGCCCTTGCATTCCCCTAAACTGGGGCATAGAGCCTTCACAGGACCAAGAGCCTCTCCACCCATTGGTGACCGACTAGGCCATCCTCTGCTACATATGTTGCTGGAGCTCTGAGTCCCACCATGTGTACTCTTTGGTTGGTGGTTTAGTCCCTGGGAGCTCTGGGGGGTACTGGTTAGATCATATTGTTGTATCTCCTATGGGGCTGCAAACCCCTTCAGCTCCTTGGATCCTTTCTCTAGCTCCTTCAGTGGGGACCCTTTGCTCAGTCCAATGGATGGCTGTGAGCCTCTACTTCTGTATTAGTCGGACACTGGCAGAGCCTCTCAGGAAACAGCTATATCAGGCTCCTGTCAGCAAGCACTTGCTGGCATCCACAATAGTGTCTGGGTTTGGTGATTGTATATGGGAAGGATCCCCAGCTGGGGCAGTCTCTGGACTGTCAAGTTGACTTTCTTAATACTCTGTTTTCTTTCTGATGCCTCGTGAAGGTAAGGGAACCTCACTTTGACTAGGAGGAATTTCCCTCTAAAGTGTTAGTGTTTAGACTATCCCACTTTTTAAGGCAGATGCTTAATTTCGAGGTAATTGTGGCATCACATAAGTTGTAAGGAATAGTTCGCAAAGAGCTAGCACTATCTTTTCCAGCTTTAACCTAATGGCAGCTCCTTGCAGAGTCACCCTAACTCCAACAGGCTATGAGCAAAGATTGACTCAGAATGAACAACATTTCTATCACAGGAATGCTCGTGCTGTTCTTCACGCTCATGCTGAACATCCTCTTATCACACTCTTGCTAAATCCTGATAGCCAATAGAGTGGTCTCCGTGTATCTATATATAATATACATATATATATGTATATAATATGCATTATATATATAATATATACATATATATGCATTCATTTCCAAACAATTATACAAATGGAAGTATCCAGTATTCAGCCTTTGAAAATTGAAATTTTTTCATGCCGAATAATTCTCTGGAGATTTTCCCAAATTATATGTGTATCAATGGCTCTTTGTTTTCATTGGTACAGATGTACCACTATTCATTCTAGTATTTGCATATTCTGGATTCTTTCCAGAATGCAGGATACTATGATAAAGCTGTTGTGAATATTTGTTTATTGATTTTTGTGTAAATGTAGGTTTTAATTTCGCTGGAATAATGCCCAGGTGTGCAATGACTGAACAGTATTTTGGGTCCATGTTCAGTTTAATTTGGTTTTCATTAACAAACTGTCAGGTTATTTCTAAACTCTAGATGTATATGCTCTCAGTGGCAGCATACGAGTGATCCAGTTTCTATGCATTGATGCTGATGTTGGTGTTCTTTCTGGCTTTGATTTAATTTCAGCCATTCTGAAAGGTTTATAGCCATACAACATTGTGGATTTTGATTTTCATTTTTCTCATGGCTAGTATTGAGCTTTCCACTTCCCTGAGTTTTGTTCTGTTTGTCCTCTGTGGAAAAACACCTCTAAAGATACATTTAGGACAAGAGCATGAAGCATTCTCTAGTTGAGCTTTGTGTGCCCATGTCAGTTAGGTATGATTCTTTTTTTTTTATTAGATGTTTTCTTTATTTACGTTTCAAATGATATCTCCTTTCCTGGTTTCCCCTCCAAAAAAAAAAAAAACCCTGTTCCACCTCCCCTCAACCCCCCCTGCTCACCACCCCACCCTCTCCCACTTCCTGGCCCTGGCATTCCCCTACACTGGGGCATAGAACCTTCACAGGGTCAAGGGCCTCTCCTCCTGTTGATGACCGACTAGGCCATTCTTTAGTAGTTTTATCTCAGGCTCTTTGGCCTGTTCACCTTTTCTAATTTTCTTCCAGTAATACATTTTTAATTTACTGTAGCTATATAGTAAGTCCTTAAATTTTATAGATTTGAGTTCTCTCAATCAATTATTGTTATTACTTACAAATTTATTTCTTGGTGTATGTGTGTGCCATGACTTGTATGTAGAGGTCAGACACAGCCTTTGGGAGTTGATTCTCTCCTCTTCTCCTGCTTCACTGAGGTCACATTACTCCTGTTTCTGCTGCTGTGCTATTGGAGGCTGATGGGATGAAACCGTCCAGTCCATTCCTCTGCCTTCAGCTCTCATCCTGCTGAGGGAATGCTAGGATTGCAGATGTGTGCCAGCCAGCACATCCTTGGTCTTGGGAGTTAACCTGGGTGATTCGACTTGTGAAGCTGGTGCACCTTTGCCCATTGAGCCGTCTCCACATCCCTTAGTTGTTCTTTCTAAGTTCTAAAAAACTCCTTCTGTTTCCTTATTACTTGATATTAGAACATCTCTGTTCTATAAAATTTTGCTTGGGTATTGATTGGAAATGCACATTTAAATTGCCAGTTACCAAATATTCACTTGGTAGAAGAATCATTTTCAGTTTATTAGGGATATCTAGCTTTGAATGTCTTCATATAGTTAGATATGATTTGATTGCTTTCATTAATTAACAGTTTATATTTTTTAGGACTTATGAGTTCTGTCTGCTTATTTGCTATAAATGTTTTCTTAGAATAGTACAAAGTATTTAACTTCATATGAATGATTTTGATTACAATTTTTAATTTCAAAGTCTACATGTTTATTTCCTGTAAATATGAACGGATTTGATTTTTGCATATTTATTTTTTATACCATATATGACTTGAAATTACTAATTAGTTTGGAAGTTTTCTGGATTTAAAAGTTTTTGTGTAGAAAGTGATATAATTAACAAATGGAAATAATTTTATTTTTTCTAATTTTTCTTTCATTTTCTTGCCTTGTTGCATTTGCTAGGATTTCTTATGCCAAGTTGCATGTAACTGTTGCATTGGGATATTTGTTGCTTTATTCTCTCCTGTAGAAAGAGAATTTTGATTTTCAAGGAATTGGTCCATTTTATAAATGTTGTAGAATTCTGTATATAGCATTCTTGATGTCTGTAGGGTCTAAAGAAATGGTTCTCAACTTAGGTGAAATGCCCCTTTCACAGGGGTCTCCTAATACAATAACAAAACGCAGATATTTACATTATTATTCATGGCAGTAGCAAAATTACAGTTATGAAGTAGCAATAAAAATAATTTTATGGTTGTGAGGTCAGCACAACATAAGGACCTATATTAAAGGGTTGCAGCTTTAGGAAGAGGTTCACTGGTCTGTAGTTATGGCTTCAGCTTCCTTCCTGAGTAACACATACACAATTCTCTTACCTTCAGCAATTTTTCTTTACTATGACTGTATATCCTAAATAGTGTTATTATTTATTTCTCCATATATGATAGAATTACTATCATATGTGATAGTTATAAAGCCAGAAGTTTTATAATTCCTGTTTTAATCATCAAACAGAGTTTTCTGGACAATATCTCCTATAGTTGAAGCTGCTTATGCATTTGCTATGTAGCTGGGGATGACCTTGAACTTCTGACCCTCCTGATTCCACTCTCCCGGTGCTGGGATTGCAAGTATATGTGGTTCTGGAGATTATCCCCAGAACTTCCTGCATAATAGACAAGCACTCTGTTAATTGATCTGCATCCCCAGCTCATATTAAACATAATTTAGAAAACTTGAGGGAATACATTTTATTATGCTTCCTTCATTCTATTTTTCACATCATTTTTCATTTGTAATAACGTGGCATTCCCCTTCTAAAATTAATTTTATTTCCAGTGAGAGAGTACCACACCTTTTATCTCTCTTTTTTTTTCCCCTTGGAAATGTTTCCTTACTTTATTTTTTTTTTTTTTTGTATTTTCTTTATTTACACGTACATTTTCCCCTTCCCATTTT
>JADRCD010227190.1:1589-41899 GCA_019843815.1 Montemys delectorum
GTGTGTGCGTGTGTGTGTGTGTGTTGTGTGTGTGTGTGTGTGTGTGGTGTGTGTGTGTGTGTGCGTGTGTGTGTGTGTGTGTGTGTGTGTGTGTGTGTGCAGGCCTAAAGTTAAAATTAGGTGTCTGTTTGGACCACTGTCCACTTTATTAATATAGGCAGCAGCATTTCCTGAGGAACTCATCCTGAGTTCACTCATCCTGGCTACTTTTGTATTCAGCATTCAGCTTCCCTAGGGAGCCCTTGTCTCTCTGCTTCTGGAATGCCTGCTTGGCTTTGACACAGGTTCTAGGGATTTGAACTATCAAACTTTCAGGAGTGCCTATATCATAACCATATATATAATACATATTATATATAAACACTACAGTTCATAACCATATTTATATATGTATGTGTATATGCATATATGGAACCACCACACACACACATATATATATGTACATATACACACACATATGTACACACACACATATATATGTTTGTAATATTTGTAATGGTGATTGTGTTAGGTTAGAAAGTGCCCCAAGATAGAAAGCTATTTCTGTGAGTCATAAGGAAGAGGGCATGCCGCACATATCCTGGAGAGGGTGTGATCAAAGGAGGCTTAGGCAGATGAGAGGATCTGTGGTACAGTTAGATCAGACCTCAGCTCAATACATGGAGGGTCAGATCTAGGGTGGCCCTTTGAAGTTGTCACACACTGAGGCAAGAGGGTCAAATATGTCTTTGTGGCAGTCAGTGGTTTCTGTCTTCATTGTGGAAGAAGGCATGTGACAGTGGGCAAGGGGACACTCTGTCCAGGAGTCAGTTGAGTGAGAGGGTGGTGGTGATGCTGGCCTCTAGGGAAGCAGAGCTAGAGAAGGGCCCATGCAGACAGTACAGTAACAGCCACTGTAACACCCAGGGCAGCACGGAAAAGGAGACACCAGGTTCCAAGTGCAGGCAGGAAGAAGGACTGTCCAATCAGAAATTTCATGTGAATCACAGAAAAGTTGAAGGACTGGATTACTGTTACCCAAGTCCCAGGCTTGTACACAGTAGAACTGCCTGAGCCCTTCACCTTCAGGGCAACCTAGGAAGAGTTTAGTGACTGCTGCGGAAACCTGAGCATTGACAGGACAGTTAACCCGAGAGCTCCAGCTACAGGGACCTCTGGAGGAAATGTGTGTAACCTTTACTGGAGGGATATGGGCACATGTCTCTTTACTCCAGATAGGACACTGTACACCAAAGGGATAATTCTACCCAAGTCTAGCTTAGTGAACCAGTGAGTTTCCTGAGTTGCTTATAGGAGTATGTGTGACTCTAAGACAGCCCCATCACTGGGAAAGTCCACCCCAGCATGGGCAACTCAGGCAAGCTCAGCCTTGGATTTCCCTTACAGTGTGCTGGTAGCCAGGCAGAATGGAGCCTCTTCTCCCCAGAAATTGCCTTTTACATTTATAATCTTGAGGAGGGAACTTTGTGGATCATGTAAAGTTTTAGGAGCTTCCTGAGCCTTGTATGTTTCATTTACATCTGTAGCCCTCTGAATTTTCCTCCTCCCTTCAGCAGGAAGTATTTTGATTTGGGAGAAACAGGTACACCCTGTGGAGGTCCTCATAGGCACAGGTGTTTGAACACTGGCTTCATAGTTGGTGGTATTGTTTTGGAAGGGTGTAGAATCTTTAGGAAGCAGGACTTTGTTGGAGGAAGTAGGTCACCAGGAGTGAGCTTTGACATTTATAGCCTGGTCTCACTTCCTACCCATGGAGATGTGAGGAGTCTCAGCACTGTGTTCCTACCTCCATGTCTTCCCCACCATGACAGGTTGTGTTCTCTTCAACTGTGAGCTGGAATAAACTCTCCTTCCCTTAAGTTGCTCTTGTCTGGTATTCTTGTCACACTGGCAGAGGCATAAAAGGGGGTTGTGTGACAATGAGATAGTCCAGCATATGAAAACACATGGTGAGGAAGGGATGGGACCTAAAGGATCACGGGTGGTGGCTCAGGGGCTTCTAGAGCTGAGCAAGGCTGGAAGTGGGGAGAAAGGAGAAGCACCCTGAGTCGTCTGTGCAAAGGGAAAGAGATAATGTGAGCCTGAGCAGCAGCAAAAGTAAGACCAGGAAGGAGAAGGATGTGTGTGCACGCGTGTGTGTATATGTGCGTGCGTGTGTGTATGTGTGCACATGTGTGTGTGTGTGTGTATGTGTGCGCGTGCGTGTACGTGTGTGTGTGTGTGTGTGTGCGTGCGCGCGCGTGCGTGTACGTGTGTGTGCATGTGTGTGTATGTGTGCGTGCGTGTGTGTATGTGTGTGTGTGTGTGTGTGTGTGTGTGTACACTCCAGCAGTTCTCTGAAGAAGCAGCTGCAGGACCTTCTCAGTGCCATAAGCTCCCATTTCCAGGCCCCAGTGACAGTTGAACATGCACAAGACCCATGAGGCTCAAGCTAGACAAAGTTCCAACACAGGGAGCGGAGGTGGGCATGAGTCCCACTCCAAGCTAAGAAGTCATTGGTCACTGACAGCTGCTGGCAGAGGGAGAGTTGGGTTTCTCTGAGGATGGAGCCTCTGCTAAGTCACCAGTGTGGTAGGTGGACAGCCCCAGCCCCATGTCCAAGAGCATGGGAGCGGCACAGGTTGTACTTCGTGGGTTAAAGAAAACGACAAGAGTTTGAGTGGGTGGGGGTGGATCCTGGAGGAATTGTGGGAGGGGATGAATATGATCAAAATATTCTACAAAATTCTCAAAGAACTAAAAAATGATACCAAGCTGGTAAAGGAAAAAAAAATTCTCTTGGGGATAAGAGCTGGCCCCAGTGTCCTGTCTTCCACTGTAATGGGACATTCTGTCTTTGTACTGGTCAGTGTAATTCTGTTCATTGGCTATATTATGTCTTAGGGAAAGACACATTGTCTTCAAGCAAGGGCCTTGGCTCTTAGCAGCTTGCTTGGCCTCTGAGTGCCATCTGCTTTGATTTAAAAGCACTGACTGTGTAACTGATCTTTTGCATTTGCATTTGTGTCAGGAAGCCCCCCCCCCCTTTTTTGGTTACACACAGGAGTACCAAAACAAATGTGACCATAATAGCCAACAAATGGACATTCTGGGTATTATTGTTCAATTGTACATTTATTAAATTATACAATTGGTTTTTTAATACCAAATATTTTGTTTTTTCCCTGTTCATGTACATGTGTGTGTTTGTGTGTGTGCATGTGTCTGTGTGCATGTGTGCATATGTCTGTTTGCATGTGCACGTATGTGTACATGTGTGCATGTCTGCATGTGCCTTTGTGTGAATATGAGTGTATGCATGCGTGTATGTGTGTGCATGCATATGTGTTCATGTCTGTGTATACATGTATGCGTGTGTTTGTGTGGGGGCACACATATATAAGCATGCTCCATGTACAGGCTCAGTGTTGGTGTTAGGAGCCAGCCCACTGATTCCTATACTTCTTGTACTATTTTCCTTGAGGCAGCACTCTCAATTGAATCCAGAGCTAATTGGTATGGCTATGGATGGTCTCTCTCTCGTCTCTGCCTCGTGAGGTGGGAATTACTAAATGATTGGTCTCTGGTCCTCACACTCCTGCAGCAAGCACTTGAACCACTGACCATCTTACCAGCCTCTGGTTTTACTTTTTACTGATGCTAATAATAAAGGTACCTCTTTATTATAAATAAAGTGGCCACAGCTGTACCTCCTTCCTCCTCTTTTTGTTAAAAATTAAGCCAGTTTTATATTAATAATAATATTTACACATGCATAAACTGGGCTTGGATCAGAACAACCCCTCACTCCATTCCTTCCAAATCCTCTCTTACTCTGCCCCCAAGTATCTCCTTCCAACTTCATGTGTTCTCTCTCTTATTTTGTTTGTGCTTTTAACATTATTTTTAATTAATTAATTAATTAATTTTTAATTGAACATTTAAAATTACATCAGTTCACCCTTTTCTTTCCTTCCTCTAATTCTTTCTATGGCCCTGTTTCTCCTTAAATTGTTGGCCTCTTTTTCTTTAATTATTATCATTACACACACACAAATGCATAAATTTGCATTTGTGTGTGTGTAATGATAATAATTAAACACATAAACACAATCTGCTGAATTTATTTAGAGTGTCTTAGGAGTATATGATTTCAAGGTTGACCACTCAGTTACTCGGTAGTCAAGTAGGTGTCTCATCTGTGGGAGAGACTAATTTTCCCTGTTTTCGAGGTCATTTGATACTTGTGGTTATTTGTGTAGGGATGAGACCCTGTGCGGTATTTTCCTTCTATGTTAGTATGTCCTGATGATGTACTTCTTCTGCTCTTGTTTGGGAAGTCATAGTATTGCAGTGTCGTGGGTGTAGCTTCCTTGACATTGCTAAGAGACACAGTCTCACAGCGAACTTCCTGGTGCTCTGCCTCTTACAATTTTCCTGGTCCCTTCTTGTAAGATATTTCCTAAGCTTTAAGGGCAGATGTTGTATTGTAGATATACCCACTGGGGCTGGGTACCTCATGATCAATTAATCTTCGGAGTTTGATTAGTTGTGTGTGTGGTTTTCTGTTGTTTTTTGTTTGTTTGTTTGTTTGTTTGGTTGGTTTTTTTGTTTTTGCAATGGCCTCTGTTTTCTGCAGAGAAGCTTCTTTGATGTGGGGTGAGAGCTACATTGATCTGTGGGTATAAAAAGTTTTAGAATGTAATTAGAAATCACACTATCTAGTAAAGTGGCAGTGGCAGGTCCTCCTCTAAGATCCATGACATCACTAGATCTGGGCAGTAGGCTAGATTTCTGGTACCAGGCAGGATTTCCCTCCGATTGAGCTGTCCAGTTAGTTAGCTGTTGGTTAACTCCAAGATATGGATGCCATTATTGACTCTTTTAGAGATTGTCTTACTTTTCTATTGCTATAACAAAACAACACGACCACAGCAACTTATAAAAAGAAAGTATTTAGTTGGAGGTCTTACAGTTCCAGAGTCCATGACTATCATGGCAGGGAACTTGGCAACAGGAAGAGGGGATGGGTGTTAGCCAAGAGCTTATGTCTGATTCACAACTCTGGGTAGAGAGAAATAACTGAGAATGTGTGGGCTTTTAAAACCTCAAAGCCAGGGCTGGAGAGATGGCTCAGTGGTTAAGAGTACTGGACTACTCTTCCGAAGGTCCTGAGTTCAAATCCCAGCAACCACATGGTAGCTCACAACCATCCGTAATGAGATCTGATGCCCTCTTCAGGTGTTTCTGAAGGCAGCTACAGTGTACTTACATATAATAAATAAATCTTAAAAAAAACAAAACAAAACAAAAACCCTCAAAGCCCCACTGACACACCTCCTAATCCTTCCCAAACAGTTCCACCAACCGGGAACTAAGCATTCGAATACATGAGCCTATGGGGACCATTTTCTTTCAAGCCACCACAAGGGTGTCTTGTCTTGCTGATCATTGTGATTTACGGGCACCACAGCTGGGTGGGAACATTGATTGTCTTACTCTGTTTGAAGCTTGCACAGCACCTTTTGGTGCTATGGAAACTAGACTCTAGGAGATTTTCAAGTTAGACACAACCCAAATGTTCTGAGTCCTGAGACCAAAGTGTGTGTGGTCAGTTTAGAAATAGGGACTTATCTTCAACCTCTGGGAGGCAACCAAGGGTCATAGCAGTAGCCTATATTGTTTGGGAGTAACTTGGACTTGAATAGAAGTTTTTTTATGCCTGGTACTGGGGATTTGTTAGTCAGAGGCTATTGTGGGAGTATTGTCAGCTCAAGTGACATAACTTCATTTAATATATATATGTTTGCAAACATAAAATAACACTATTCCTTGAGGCTTTATCAAACATCCTTGGTGTATTTGTCCCTCCCTCTCCCTTCTCCCTCTCCAGCTAGAGCTCCCATCTGTTAGAAGCCATCTTACCTGCCTGCTGTTGGGATGTATCTGGGTACAGAGAGGAAGCTAACTCGCAGCATCAGAATCTGCCTGAGTACCCTCAGGTGTAGTGAGACTGTCTAATGAAGACTGTCCTTTCTTTTTGTAGCTGTCCCCCAGCCTCTGGGCCAGAATCTCATATGGTGACAGATCACAGGAAACTTCTGAAAGACCAGACAGCCAAATGGTTTCTCCATCATCTATCGATTTGCCTTTCTATAGCTCCAACTTCTTAGGGGTTTCCATCATTCAGTCCTGACACATGGTCTCTTGCTAGCCAGTGACTGTAACCTCCCTACTGGGATACAGGGAATGACACTGGAAATGGAAAATCACTAGAAAAAACCATGGAATTCCATTCTGTCTTGTTTCCTTTTTTGACATCTCAGCTTTGGAGATTGTTCCAGTGTCATTTCTGTTGCTGTGATAAAATATTGTAGAAACAAGCAACTCAGGAGAGAAAGGGTTTGACCTAGTTCACGATCCCAGATTACAGACTATCACTGTGGGGGAGTCACAGAGGCAGGAGCTTGAGACAGCTGGTCACACGACATCCTCAGCTTCAGGGTGAGAGAGAGAGATTCAAGCATGCACACTTGCTCAGCGTTCTCTTCACTTACACAGTTCAGAGCCAGGGAAGTGGTGCAGCGCAGTAGACTCTAAAGGGTCCTGAAGGAGCGCTCTGAGGGGTGGGTATGTTCGAGTCTGGACTGCATATGGTGTATGTATGCACATGTCTTTTTGTGAGAACCCTGAGGAACTCACATCTGATTCTAAGTTACCTGTCCATCACAGAGCAGTATTGAATCCATGCGCGGCTCATCTGGCCAGCTGGGAGAAGTTAAGGATCAGTTTTGCAGATTAAAACTCCGAGGTTTGGAATACTGAAATGTCAGTGTGTGACAAGGATGAGGGGTGGAGCCTGGCATTGTGCTGCGCAAGTCCTTTCGGGTCTCTAGCATAGGGAATGGGAAATAATTTCCTCCCAAGTCGCCCATTTGATATCCAGAGAAGATGGATAATGAGGTCCTCCTTTCCTTTCTGGTGCTGTGTAGAACTCCCTGACCACAAGCACGCTGGGGGAGGAAGGGCTATTCCGTCTCACCATCCCAGGTCATGGTAGTCACCCAGGGACAGCAGGGCATGAACCATGGAGGGGCACTGCTTGCTCAGATAGTTTTCTTATAAGTCCAAGCACACCTGCCTAGGAATGGTGGCGCCCACAGTGGGCTGCACCCTCCCATAGCAATCAGAAAGAAAGACCACCTCTGCCTCCCACGTGCAGGGTTAAACATGTATGTCGCCCCATTCTTTTTATTTTTTGACCTAACAAGGATGATTCCCATTTTTCTCAAATTACTCAATACACAGTATCTATTCAGATGCTTGATGCTGAGTTAGTTATTGGGAAAAAAAAAAGGAGTTGAAATTCTAGGGTGTTGATTTTCCAGAAAATTAAAAGAGTATGTGTTATTTCCTCAACTGACAAGCTGTAAGTCTTAGCTCTAGTAGAGAAGTATGGAAATACTTTGTGCAGCTCTGAGGACTGGCCACCTTGGACCTGTCTCCAAAGTCTACAATTAAAATGAAAATTTCCTGTGATAAATGGATACAGGAATGCTGTGTGCTTGTGATTTGTTCAGTGGACACAGGACAGCCATGTGCCTGTGATTCGTGCAGGAGACATGGGACAGCCATGTGCCTGTGATTCGTGCAGTGTGGCTGATGTTTTTCTAGCTGCAGAAGTTCACAGTGTAAGCACTTCCCACCACAAGCAAGAAAATGCAACATCTTTGAATTGGCGACCTCTGAGTTGGCTATACATGGAAATTTCAGGAGAATGCTGTGGTCCACATGCCACAGGCATGTGAGGGCGTGGGAGGGTAGGGTGGGATGCGCTCTTCTATCTTCCCTACTACACGTGTTACACATTAAGATGTTTGTGGCCTCTGGATTTTAATTTGTTGACGACAGGATCTATATTTGGGGGAAAGGATCGTCTAGGCTAACCTTCCTTATAATAATCATTTGGCTAAATGATCATTTTCTGTGCAAATCTAAGTAAGATGCAGACTCTGTGTGAGCCAGGGGTAAGGTTAACAAGGGAACCTGTTCTTCATGTGTGAGAAGATATCCCTTAGAGGCTAGCATGCAGATATACTCAGCAGGGGGTGAGGGCACTAGCTGGTGTCAGTGACTTAACACCATCATTGCCTGTGACCGTGACCACCAGCACGTCTTTGTACCACCTTGCCAAGGTGTGGTGCAGCACAGTGATTGGAAATAAGAGTTTGGATTGTTTGAGAGTTCTGGGCAGAGGAGCCTCTGCCTAAAGAGTCTGCTGCTAGAAAGCAGAGGGTGCTCACCTCTTCATGCTGCCCCTACTTGGTCCAGTCTTGCAAATTCTTTAAATGTGAATTGTTTTTTTTTTTTTTTTTTACTCCCATTTTCTCTTTTGGTTATCTAAATAGCCATTTAACAAAAGTTCCCAGGACGTCGAGGTGAAAACCCAGGGTCATTTCTGCCTGGAACCTGCATGCCCATTAGAGAAATTGTCAGTCTTTTCTGTACTCTGAATTGTGTTATGGGAATGCTTCCCTTCATGATCCCAGTAGGTTGTGCATTTGGGGAAGGTGATGAATTCAGAGGCTGCAACCTTTCCACAGTGTATTTGTGTGTAGCTACTGTTGCCCACTGCCATCTGGTACACATGCATATTCTTTCCAGCCAACCTTAAAATTATTTTATTAATTAGTTCCCTCGTGACCTTGTAAGCATCACTATGGTTTACATTATTTTATCACTGGGAGTTCTGTTGCCCTGAATCCCATTTTATCTTTCTTCCTCTTGACTCACACTCTTTACACTTCTGGAAAAGAACATGCTTTGCCAGATGCTGTGGCTGGCCTCTACTTCAGGCAGAAGCTCACAAGCACTCAAAAAGTCAAGACTACTGTTTGCAAAGAAGAGTTGGCATGTGTTCTTTTGAATCCATTTGCTTGCTGTAAGAGTTGAGACATAGGAAACAATCTGGGACCTAAATCACGGGCGTGACTGGGTACTCCCTTAGCTGGCTCACTGTGGTCAATGTGGAGGAGGTATGGTTGTGAATTGTGCTCTAGTGTGGATGGAGAAAATCCATGAGAAGCAAACTCAGGGAGTGACAGGCAGAAGTTCTTCATTGGACAGGTTTATGCTGGTCATCCCTTTCTATAATGGTGTCAGGAGAGATGGCTCTCCCTGGGATTGGAATAGTGGATTTCTAGTCAGAGTAGACAAATGAACGCATGCTTGTAGGAGAATTCAGGCTTCTCTTGGGATGAGAAATTGTTTACTTTTAACCCCACTTCCATGTTCTTTTTGTGTTATGAAAGCCCAAAAGCCCTTCATCTGGGTAGTGACTCCAAGTCCTCTGAGGATTCTGCTCAAGGATTTTTATGGGACCAAAAGCACAAAGGTGGTTTGAGATGTAGGGAAGCCCATAAGCAAGTGACAGTGTAGGTGGCTGGACATGTGCATACTCTTCTGACCCTTCATGGGAGGCCTTCGTAGAAACTATCCCTTGGCTGAGCCTGTTGTGTCTGATGACCCTCAGAGGCACAAAGTCAAGAGGTCAGCTTCAGTGTTCTGAACCAAATAAGAAGGTCTCCAAGTCTCTATAAACAAAACAACCAATTGGAACCACTGAAGCAATCTTGTGGGCGACCCTCATCAGGGTGTTTACAGAGCAATGGAGGGCTCTATGTAGGGTGGGGTCTTGTTTCCTTATCGCTTAGTTAAGTCACTTCTAAGTTACAGTCAGGGAAACCACATGGTGAATTTGGGTTTTCTCTGAGCTTCCACCGAATGTTTGTGCTTTGGGGGTTTTAAATTTTCATTACTTTTGAAGCAGGCTCTGGCTATGTTGCTTAGAGTGTCTGAGTTCTATCCTTCTACCTCAGCCTCTCATGGAGAGAGTGACAGACTCCATCCTCTCTACCTGGTCCCTCTAGAGTTGAAACTTGAGAGTTGAAACATTTTATAAGAGAGAGTGAAAAATAACCTTCTTGATTCACTTCTAGGGACTTGGTCTCAGTCTTTGATTCTCCACCAGTACTTTGCTGTATCTCAGAGATAAAAACCATTTCTTCTCATTTGCCAAGCCGTTCTATAACACTGTAACTCCCAACACCCATTGCACCCATATGCCCTAGCTTGTAGAGTAATGAATGGAAACATAGAAATCTTGGAGATGCAATGAGTTACATGTGGGGTGTGAAGGTTGCAACCAAGTCTTCTTCAGGAAATAAATAAGCTCTGCTGATGCTGTGGCCACCCACGCTTTGCATGTGTTGACTGAGTCCTCTTCTTGTGCCAGGCAACAATGTCATGAGGACTATCCACGGGGTGGGAGAGATGATGACACAGATGGTGCTCAGCAGAGGCTCCATCTTCCCAGTGAGTGTGCCTGACACACAGCCCAGTGTCCACCCCAGCAAGCAAGCAAGCCCTGGCGAGCAGGAGGATGTCACGGTGATGGACACCAAGCTGAAGGTCATTGAGATTTTACAGGTGTGTCCAGCATTGTCCTCTGTCACCGTGTGTGTGTATCTGTGCATCTGTGTCTCTGTGTGTACATGTGTCTGTGTCTCCATGTCTGTGTGTGTGTCTGTGTGTGTGTGTGTGTGTGTGTCTGTGTCTCTGTGTCTGTGTGTGCGTGTCTGTGTATGCGTGTGTGTGTATGTGTGTGTGTAACTTGTGGCAACCATCCTGCCTCAGCTTTCTGAGTGCTGAGATTCCAGGTATTAGGCATAATACCTGGTCTTGTTGTGTAATTATGTTGAAATGCTATTGGTGTGATGTGATTCTGAAATGTTGCTGGTCTCTTTTTATTCTGGAAGGCTGTTGCCCTCATTTTATTATTACTTTTAGACAAGTAACGGCTGGCAATCTCACACGAATGCTACTGTGTACACACCCACCCGTTGTTTTGTCCCAGGAACTACACAATGTTACCTAGCAATTGTGGAGCGCTGTGAGGTGATAACATGGCTTTCCCGGGCGTTTATCATCAGCTGGTTTTGACTGAGATGGAATATCTTCTTCATTGAAGGAGGATTTTAAGGCAGCCATAGTTAATGATAACATCCTAACTACTTTTCTATGTTTAATTGCTTGAAACATATTTGTGTGTTCCATGTATCCAGATTTCTTGTTGTCATATGAAACTCAAAAATTTGATGTCAGACACATTGGTGTACTCCTGGTATACACAGACACACAAACTCAGACACACACAGAGACACAGACACACGTACACACAGAGACAGATGCACAGATACACACATAGAGACACACACACAGACACACACACAGAGACAGAGGACAATGCTGGACACACCTGTAATGTGTATACACACACACACACACACACAGATACACAGACATGTACACAGAGACACAGAGACACAGACACATGTACACACACACAGACACACACACAGACACACACACAGACACACACAGAGACACAGAGACAAAGACACATGTACACACACACACACACACACACACGCACACGGTGACAGAGGACAATGCTATACACACTGCTATATTTTAACACTCAGGAAGCTGAGGCTGGAGGATTTCTGTGACTTCAAGGCTAGCCTGAGCAACATAACAAGATCCTTGCTCGCCACTTATTATTTACCAAACATATTAATTGCAGATTTATAACTTTACGTGATAAATAAGGGGTTGGAGGTGCTTTTTTGTTTTTTGCACATTAGCCAAGTTTAATTCTTAGCCTTATTAATGTTATGAGCTGTTATTTCATGCACCAGACCCCTCTCACAGAGACTATGATTTCTAGCATTTTCGTTTTGGGGTGAGTCTGGGAAGCAGGCTCATGGTGCCTTTGTGATAGCGTTTCTTCCAGAGTCAGGAATGGAACCTATAGCTTTCAAGACTTTCTTAAGAATGTAAACAGAGTTTCCTAAATCTTTCTTCATCATCGAGCGTAGACTGAGCTCCCAGAAGCACATCAGCAGTCCTGGAAGTCTCTGTGCATTTCTCATTCAAAGTAATTAGATTTATAGTCATAACACATTTCACAGTTCCTCCAGGGTTTCCAAAGGCCGAGTCCTGAGAAATGTTGGCAGGCTTCCCTACCCTGTGTTCATGGCCTTGAAAATCATGTCATGTTTTCACCCTGAAGCTGAGAAAGGGACCTATGGGGCCTGGTTCAGTGTTGTGTCCCATCTGTCCCTGTCTTCCCCAGCCCCTCCGGCCCCGGCCAGTGGATGACCACTGATGCGTGTGGTGTTCCCTTCAGTGGTGGTTTCAGCACAGTGCCTCTCACAGTGACCCCGAGGAGCTGCTGTGTGCTGCAGCCAAACTCTACTTACGTTAGCTTCCACCCTTACCTGGACAATTTCCCCTGAGCCTCCTTTGTCTGACTTTCAGGCAGGATCTCCTCTTTCCCAGATGCTCAGAGCATCTCTTCAACAGTCCCTGGAGCTAAGCTCACTGGCTGCTCTCTGCCAGCTCCTCCCCCCCACCCCAGGGCTGCTTCTCTTTGCCCTATTTAAATAAAGCATGTTTTTCAGTGAGCATTGCCTCATTCTTCCCTCCGACCATATTCTCTCTCTTTCTCTGCCTTTACACATTTTAAATTTTATTTTTATTTTGTTAAGACAAAATTTGTTTTGTAGGTTGTCCCAGACTTCACTCAAGCTGGCTGGTCTTGAACTCATGAGAGTTCTCCTGCCTCAGCTACACAGTGCTGAGAATGTTGGAATTGTAGGTGTGAGCCACCATGCCTGGCTTTTTCTCTGTGTTGTTATCTATCTTCATATCTTACACTGTATTGGCAGCTTCCTAATTAGAAACACTAGGGGAGCAAAGGTCATGAAATGGAATCCTGGGAGTTCTCATCTCCAACAGAAGGGAGAGCTTCATTATTGTCTCATGTTGAATTCTTCTTTTCTTCCTTTGGACATTTGAGTTTTAAAAATCCCCTGTGTACTGAGCACCCATAGCCTGGCTTCTGTCTCTACCCTCCTGATTTAGGACCAAGCCTCAGGCCCTTTATTAGTCAATGAATCCCAGTGTTGGTCTGCCTTACACCCTATAAATCCCCATTCACTGGAGTCTCTCTATCCAGCATATGTTGTATTCACAGCAGGTTAATGAAAGAGTTGCTGTGGGGTTTGTTTTTCCCTCTGGACTTTATATTCATCAAGAGCCACATTTACAACTTGGCCTCCTGAAAATATTGTATTAAAAGGGATTTTTAATTTCTGTATACACATGTGTATATATGTGTGGGTGTTTTGCACATGAATGCAGAGGCCAGAAGAGAGTACCGGATCTCCTGGAGCTGGAGTTACAGGTGATTGTGCAGCATCTGACAGGGTGCTGGAA
Organism: Montemys delectorum; assembly: GCA_019843815.1. Taxonomy (NCBI): domain Eukaryota; kingdom Metazoa; phylum Chordata; class Mammalia; order Rodentia; family Muridae; genus Montemys; species Montemys delectorum. Next base: position 14,910 of record JADRCD010227190.1, read on the forward strand.
TTCAACTCGAGTCCTGCAAAAGCAGCATCTCTCCAGTCCTGTGGGCGGTCTTTTTTTTTTTTTTTTTTTTCTTTTTTTTTATACCTCACCATCTTCCTCTGCCTGCCAAACAAACATGGATGAACTTAGCACCTGACATGAGCTTGGTTCCATTTTGGTGAAGCATGAAGACCTTCAAGTATGGAGAAGAGGAAGGTGGAGATGGAGGGGAGAAAAGACAGGAAAAGGGTAGGAAAGGATGGAGATGAGAGAGAGGAGAGGGGAGGGAGGGAGGGAGAGAAGGAGAGGACAGGAAGTGGGTAGGAAATGATGGATATGAGAGAGAGAGAGAGAGAGAGAGAGAGAGAGAGAGAGAGAGAGAGAGAGAGAGAAGAGCAGGCAGGAGGAAGGGAGGAGGAGGGAGGGGAGGGAGAGAACAGGAAGGGGCAGGAAAGGATGGAGATGAGAGAGAGGTGGTAGATACTGGCTCTGGAATCATAAGTATCATTAAAGAAGTGTGCTGTGGGTGCTCACAGTGTCTTGAAAGCTTACTGTTATCGGGTAAGAGTAGAGAATCAAAGTTCAGTGGACTCTGAATAAGCATGAGAATGCAATGGGACATTGTGTGTGGCACAGTGCTCATGAGACAGAGAGGCCTGAGCACTGAGGAGGGGATGGTGCCTGGAGAAGGGGGAGGGCCCTGGAAATGAACAGAAGGGATTGCCTACTGATAACACAAAAAGCAAGTTTTCTAAAGCCTTGGCTACCATAGTGTTCACTGTTCAAGAACTGGTAATACCTATGCTCAAAAACTCAGGCTTATCTCAGGGCAGTTGAGTGAAGGCAACTAAACTCGGAGCACATCTCTCCTGAAGGTCTTCCCTGATCCCCTGGCTCAGCCCTGTGGATCATCTCATAGCAGAGCTATCCCTTGTTTTCCCAGCGCAGTAACTTGTTCCTTCCGGGCAGAGATTCCCAATGTTTGGGTTCCTCAAGGCTCCTAGTGGAGCTTGGGCCTTGAGAGTTACTTCATTAGTGTCTACACACCACTGAGATGATAACAGAAACTGGAGGAGACAGGTACACCATGGAGAAACCCAGGAACCAGGAAGCCATCCTAACTGGTGGGCCTGGCTTCTGGGCTGATGTCAGTAGAGCTTGGTCAACTCTACTGCAATTGAAGCCACAGCACAAAAGCAGCTCTAACATTTTCTTCTCAGCTAAGAAAACTGCAAGTGTGTCTGGGATCATAAGATCATTGCCTCTTAGACCCACAAGGCGCCCTACTGGAAATGCCTCTGAGACCCGCAAGGCGCTCTACAAGAAATGTTCAGAGGACAGTTGTGGGCACCAGATTTCCTTGCTTTTAAAATACATGGGGGCTAGATATAGTGGCACATGTGTAAGTGTGATCCTAGCACTTGGGAGGAGGGACAGGATGTTCAAGGTTATCCTCTGATACACAGGGAGTTTGAGGCTATCTTGGGTGGGGTAATAAATAAATAAATAAATAAATAAATAAATAAATATGGTCTCAGTACTGGCCAATGAAAATATCTTTCTTTCCTTCATTTTCAAAACTGATATAAACAGGCAAACAGCTGAACGTTTATAGTTTGTAGGTAAGATCTCTGACTGGCTCATTTGGAAGACTGAGACATGTGGTTGGTGTGTGTCATGGCTTGCATTAAAAACTTGCTCTGTTTGTATGGGGTACGTGTGTCACAGTGCCCAACTCTGCGTAGCTGGCTCTCTCCTTCCACCTTACCTGGGTTCCCGGGTTGGAGCCTAGGTCGCTAGGTGTACGTGGCAAGGGCTTTACCCACGGAGCCATTTCTCCAGCCCACGGCTTACGTGTTTTAATGCCGTGCTAATGCCTGCACCGTCAAAGTATAGTGGAGTCTTTCAGTATGTGCTAATGGAACTAAGCTCACCATGCTCCTCCTTCTAGTTCATCCTGAGCGTCAGGCTGGACTACCGGATCTCTTACATGCTGTCCATATACAAGAAGGAATTTGGAGACAACAGCGACAATGGTGACCCCTCTGCCAGCGGCACCCCGGACACACTGCTGCCATCAGGTATCTCTGTGGCAGTGCTTATCGTTTGCATTCTGTGTTCTTTAAAATGTATTTTAAATGATACTTTTTATTCCTTGGGAGTTTCGTGTATTTATACAATGTATTATGATCATATCCATCCATCACTACTTCCCCCCACTACCTCTAATGCCCCCACCCCATTTTCCTTCCCCATTCATTTCCCTGTTATTGACAACCTCTTGAATCCACTTGAGGCTGCCTGTATGAACCCGGGTGTGTGGCTATTCACTAGGGTGTGATCAACTTACCAATAGCCTTGCCTTGTTCTCAAAGAAGAGTGACTCTCCCTCCCCAGCAGCCATCATTTGCCAACATCTATGCTTGGACTTTGGTTTTTTGGCTGTCCTGATCTGGTGGAGGTTCCCCCAGCCGCTGTGAGTTGACTGTGCACCAGCCATATCATGCCCACACATCAGCCTGTCAAAGCACTCATCTCTGCTTGCTGACTCTATTCTTTCTGCCCCATCTTCTGCAAAGTCTCCTTACTTTGGATGGTGAGAAGTTGCTAGAGATGACCCACCTGCAGCTGAGCACTCAGTGTTATTTATACTTAGTATTTTGACCAGGTATCTGTATTAACCATTATCCATGGGAAAATAAGGTTCTCTGACCAGAGCTGAGAACAGCACTGATCCATGTGTGCAAGCACAAGTATTTAGAAAGCTGTTTGTTAGCACAGGCTTTAGTGAAACAACAGTAGGTTCTGTGGTAGTGCCTGTGATCTCCCCAGTCACGGGCTGTTGACCAGCCATGAAATCTCTTCTGGGGTGCAGGCTTTATATCCAATCAAAAGGTGGCTGACTAATCCTATAACTATTATGCCTCTATTGTTCAGTGGGCATATCTTGCCAGCATGTGTCAGTATTGAAATACACAGCATTCAGCCTCGAGTGAGATTTGAAGTGTTTTCTCCCTCAGGAGTCTGCACAGCTCCTTTGGCTCTGTGTAAGTTAGACAGCAGGAGGAGAGCTTTCTGGTCTATTGTGGTTGTTTTCTCTGTGTCTTGAGTCCAAAGTGAGTGATGTCTTCAGCCACTGGGTCTTGGTGTTTATTCTTGGTGGGCAACCAAGCGTAATGACGATAGCCTGGTGTTTGGATTGTCCCTGGGGCCGCTCTGATCAGTAACTCACAAGGAGCTATTTTGTGCCTTGCACAAAGATTTTAATTTAATAACCCACGTTTTCTAGAAGTAGCACTATCTACTTAGGCAGGGAACTTCTATTCAAATTCAATATGTGTGTGTATACATGTATGTATATGTTTACATGTGTGTGTGTCTGTACATATATATACATGTGTATGTGTGTCTGTATGTATGTATGCATGTGTGGAGTGTATATATGTGTGATGTGTGTGTTTATATATATGTATATGTACATATATATGTATTGTATAGCCAGAGAACACACACATGCAAATATATGTATATGCACACATATGTGTATGTATATGTGAATTGTGTGTATATTTGTATTTAATTAGCTTACAAAATAATAGGTTGCCATAAGACTTCTTTATGATTCTTGATTTTGCATTCTGCTTTTAACGACCACAAGCACCTTTCCTCTCTATCTTAAAACAAAAGTATGTCTGTGACAGAAGACGATAATATCTGTGGTTGAAATAGAGACAGAACAGTAGCAAGACAGGGGGACTTTGCTGTTAGCTGGCACTGTGTCCTGTATATGCCTGTTCCCTGTCACTGCCCTACTGTGGTAGGTAAGGCTGCTGTTTATTACCCCATTTCACAGATGAGAAAAACAAGCGTTAGAGGAGCAACTTGGAAAGATTGAATGTTTATCTGCTCCTGTGACAAAAGCAACTTAAATATTTGTTTTGATACTTAGGGAAACACTTCCTGGTGGAAGGGGCAGTAAGGGGTGGGGCTACTGGGATGGGAGGGCAGTAAGGAGCAGGGCCTGGGGTCAATTGGTCTCCATAGTCAGGAGGCAGGGAAGGGTGAGTGCTGGTGCTTGGCTCACTCTGAGGGATGGCACTACCCACATTCAGGGTGGATGTTCCCACCTCAATTTAACCTTCCTGGAAACATCCTCACCCACACAGCCAGAGGTGTTTCCATGGAGACTCTAATTCCGGTCTGGCTGGCAGTGAGGACATCAAAGTCAGAGAGCCCGGAGGCCTCGCCAGCTCCAGAGTCTGGATCTTTTGCACATTATGTTCTTTGGGTGAGAATCTGAGAAAATGTTCATGCCTGGATCAGAGAGAAGTGTGAAGTGCATCTGAAAAGGGCAGTGTCTGTGGGCAAGCCACGGTCAGCCAGAGAACAAAGAGGAAGGGCTCCCCAAAGGCCCGCCTGCGGGTGCCTGCGGTGGTGCCTGCGGTGGTGGTGCCTGCGCTTTGGAATTCTATCTCGCTTAAAAACTAGAATGTTTCTGAGACTTGGAACATAATCCCAAAGAGCATAAAAATGGCATAAAAATGGCTGTGAAATCTCGAGGCCATAGAAAAGGCTTTGTAAAGACTCAGAAATATGAACTCACCTTTTACCTGGATGGTCCAGGTCAGTCCTGGTGGGCTGTAACTATATCTCAGAAGGGAGACAGCTGTTAGCAAAGCTCTTCTGAGGCTAGCAGTTGTGCACAACGAGGAACTCCCCATCAGTGTTAGGAGCCACCACCTCCATCCATCAATCAGCTGGACAAGAAGGAGTCATTGACTGTAATGGAAATGGGGACCAGAGCAGTCGCCTCTCTACCCACCTCTGACCAGCAGGCAGCCTGCCCTGCAGACAGGCAGCCACTGTTCCACCCAGGCATGGAGCCATTCCTGGCACCCTTGCAACACTGTAGTTTCCCAGAAATACAGACCCCCAAAGGGCTGTTTCCAGGAATGGTCAGACAGAACCAGGAAGCCATGCTGGCGGCTGCATTGACAGAAGCATAACAGTTATTGGCTCCTAGAAGCCAGATTTCTGGAAACATGAGCTCTGAGTGTCCGTAAAGTACCCAAGCAAAGGTTGAGGCACCCCGGAAAATCCTTTCTCTGATGGAGATGTCCGTGTGTGTGTGAAAGAGAGAGACAGACAGAGAGTCTATCTGTATGCATAGGAGTGTGTGTGTGTGTGTGTGTGTGTGTGTGTGTGTGTGTGTGTGTGTGAGAGAGAGAGAGAGAGAGAGAGAGAGAGAGAGAGAGAGAGAGAGAGGGAATCCGTATATGTATGGGTGTGTGTGTATAGAGAATAGGATTTTTCCTTCTTTTTGGTATCTCTTTTCTTTTCAGGCTCCAGAGATACTTGCCTCACATTGGAAATGGCCCTGCTCTACAAGAAAAAGAGACAGAACTTCAAATGTGGCAGGAAGATCACATTGCTGGGAAGGGCAGTGACTGCTCTTTACAAGGATTTTGATTCTTTTAAAAAATGCTTTTCCCTGGATGTTGGAGAGACAGCTTAGTTGTTAAGAACCCTGGTTGCTCTTTTAGAACCCTGGTTAGGTTCCCAGTACCCACATGGTGGCTCACAACTGTATGTAACTTGAGTCCTCGGGCATATAATACCCTTTCCTGGACACTGCATGTAGGTGGTGCACAGACATACCAACAGGCAAAACATCCATACACGTGAAATAAAAGTAAAGGAGAACAAAATTGTTCTTCTATGCCATTACTAGTGTGACCCGTATTTTTATGTAGGCAGACACACATATATGACATGTCAGGTACACACACATACAGTTATTATAAATAAGAACATCTTTGTAAATATTCCTATTGATCTTTTAACACATTTGATGGCAGCAACATGTTAATTTAAAGCATAGCTTATATGAAATAGGGAGAAAGTTCATTTGCAGCTCTGGATTCACAACATCTAAATATATATGTATACATGTATAAACTTCAGTTAAGATGTTCAAGTTTGTTCCAGTTTTTTTTTCTTTTGCTGTGATAAAATGCTCCAGCAAAGAGCAATTTAGGAGAGGAAAGGGTTATAGTCCATGTGGCAGGGCAGTCTCAGAATATAACCTTGAGAGATCTGTTCACACCACAGCCACAGTCTGGACAAGAGAGAAATATAAGTGCACACAAATGTACATCCTTGTGTTCAGCTTGGCTTCTGCACTTTTCGACAATTCAGGATCTTATGCTTAGGGAATGGTGCCGCCCATGGTGGGCTGGATCCTCCCACATCAATGCACATTAGTAATCAAATCAGTCCTCCACACATGCCCACAGGCTAACCCAATTTAGACAGTTCCTTATTGAAAATGTCTTCCTAGGTGATTCTAGGTTGTATCAAGTTGACAAAGCATTACACTGATTGAGTGGAACCATATTGTAATTTTGTGAACTATTAGCATTCAGTGTCACAAAAGATATTAAGATAAAAAATATGTTCAAGTAAGTGAACATGACTGTGAATTAAGACAAAATAAAGATGTTCACTGTGTTTCTTCACAGCTCTTGTTCCTGACATCGACGAGATTGCAGCTCAGGCGGAAACAATGTTTGCTGGAAGGTATTGTAATGAGTGTTTATCTTATGTATGAATATATCTCACTTAGAATTTTATCCATAGTTTGTTACCATTCACCTTTTATGTATGCATATTTATATACTCCCAGTTGTTGATAACATAATTTCTCCCAGAAATGAAGCTTTACATTTATTCTAGAGGAAAGCACATGACTCTCATTTAAGCCACCTTTAAAAACTGGGAGAAATAGGGCCCACATATTTAATTCTCTCAGAATTCTTAGCTTGTATTCCCTTAGATAATGAGAATGCCATGCCCTTTAGCTCCGTTCTATAAATATTGCAGTGTCGTGTAACACATCAGTTCACCAAGTCTCAGGTAGTTGAGGCAAGAAAATAGCTTCCTTGGTATTGTCCTTAACTTTGTGCACGAGAACCCAGGCATTTCTTCCACTGCAAGTGTCCACGACAGAAGAGGGTGAGGTGCCTCAGGTACCCATGACATGCCCTCCTTGGCTACCATGTCCCCGGCATGCATTGTTGTGAAGTTTCTTTTTCAGAAGTGGATTAATAGCAACCACAACGAGAAAGTAAATCTCAGAATTATTGAAGTTCATTATTATTACAGACCTTAGGCAACCCAAGGAGACAAAATGTTTACTCTACACCTTTCTAGAAAGGGGAACAAGAATTAAGGTTTAACAGAACCCCAAGATCCACAGTTCCATTCTAGCCTGGACTGCATAGTGTGAATCTGTTTAAGGGAGGGCGAGAGAGAGAGGGAGAGGGAAGAGAGACTAGAGAGGGAAGGGAGGGAGGAAGGCAGGCAGACCAGAGTCCCCAGATGTTTAGTGAACATTTGATATAAGCTTATTTTCTATTGTGATACTGGCCCTTATTATGATTTCCTATCAAAACATTTTATCAATCTGGGGCAGAAAGATAAAGGCAGTGTGTGATTTTCTTTTCTTTTTCTTTTTTAAAATATAGCTTTTTCAGACTATTTTTTAAAGAATTATTTATTTATTCATTTTATGTATGTGAGTGCACTCTCCTGTCGCTATCTTTAGACACACTAGAAGAGGGCATCAGATTCCATTACAGATGGTTGCGAGCCACCATGTGGTTTCTGAGAATTGAACTCAGGACCTTTGGAAGAGCAGTCAGCGCTCTTAACCACTGAGTCATCTCTCCAGCCCTTATGATTTTATTTTCAAATGCAGACATGAGCTGTGTAATGACACTGGCCAGTGATGCCCCAGGTGATAGTCTGATAGTGACAGAGTTGTGCTCTGTAAAATGGCAAGAACTGAAGGATTCCCAGAGGTAGTGATCTCACAGCCACCCTGCTGTCAGATCACAGTGTGTTAGTCAGGGGTCTGAGAAGTTTGTGGGAACCACCACATAGCAGGTCATGTCGCTGTGTAGCATGTGCAGTCATACGCAGAATGTAGCACTTGGGAGTGATAGTAAGTGACCATTACTGGCTCATGTGTTGAGTATACTTTAAACCATTATTTCAGTGTGTGTGTGTGTGTGTGTGTGTGTGTGTGTGTGTGTATCTTTGTCTCTCTGTGTGTATCTGTGTGTAAGAGTATGCATTTGTATATGTGACTGTGTGAGGCTGTATGTATGTCTCTGTATGTGTGTATGTATGTATGTATGTATGTATGTGTGTATGTATGTGTGTAAAAGAGTATGTGTGTGTATGCATGACTCAGTATGTGTGTTTCTATATGTGTATCTGTGTATGTATGTTGGTTTGTTTAAGAGTATGTATGTGACTCTGTGTCTCTGTATGTATATATGTGTGTGTATGTGACTCTGTGTGTGTGTGTGTGTATGTGTGTGTGTGTGTGTGTGTGTGTGTGAGAGAGAGAGAGAGAGAGAGAGAGAGAGAGAGAGAGAGAGAGAGAGCTCAGCAGTGGCTCACATACCTTGTCTCCTGATTGCATTACTTCTCTTTTGCTTCATTTAACTCTATGCTGCTTTGTTCATCATGATCCAAGAACAATAGATTATACTCTGTCTGTCTGTCTGTCTGTCTGTCTATCATCTATGTATCTATCCTCTATTCATATATTTCTCTATACCTATCATTTAAAAATAATCTCTCTGCCTGTGTATATTTATGTAAGATGTCTATCAATCATCTGTCTGTGAGTACAAGCATCTATTGATCTATCTATCATCTGTCTGTGTACCAGTTCAGGTATCAATCATTTATATATGCATCTATCTGTTGTCTGTGTCCTATCTCTGCACCTCTCTATGAATCTGTAATCTGCCTCTCTGTCATATCTCTCTTCCCTCCACCTATGGAACCCACATGTATTACATAACACTAGTGCTAGGCTATAAAGGTTTGCACAATTGCACAAGTGCCACCTATAACAAAGCCACCTGAGCACGTGCTTCAGAACACAGCCCAGCAGCAGCAGCAGCAGCAGCAGCACTTGCCTTTAGATAGACCTTTCAACCCCAGTGCATCTTGTTCCCAGTCCCACTGTGCTGAGCACACAGAGCTCCACGGGTGATGGTTGTGCATTGTGATCATCCCTCCCCAACTGCATCATGGTGATCTCTTGGGCTCTGGGGGAAACCAGCTACTGGTTGATCTCAGAAGCGGGACTCTGAGAGATAAAGGGGTGAATGGGAGGGCATGGAAGACAAAGAAGATAGGAAAATTTGAGCAAACAATGAGCTACGTATGAAAACGTCATAATGAACCCCATTACTTCATTTTGTATGCTAAATAACAATTAATGAAGAGTAATCTTGGGATTACTTGAATGCCTGTGCCTCCCTGTGTGTTGCTGATCAACTCTTGAGATTCTCTAGGAACCACCTTTGTCCCTGTCCCTCCATCAACTGTATGAGATTAAGAAGTAACCATGTCTTCCTTTTAATTTCCTATTTTGGAAAAACAAAGGGTAAAAGCTTAAAAACATGGTATAATTGAAATGACTTTAATGTAGATATCATTTATTTTAGAATTACTTTTGGTTTTATAGAAAAGAAAAAACTCCAGTTCAGCTTGATGATGAAGGAGGCAGGACGTTCTTACGAGTCCTCATCCACCTTATCATGCATGACTATGCTCCGCTGCTCTCGGGAGCCCTGCAGCTGCTGTTCAAGCACTTCAGCCAGAGAGCAGAAGTACTGCAGGCCTTTAAACAGGTGAGGCTGGAGCGGGGCCTGCTTTCCCAGCACGTGGGCTGGGGCTGGGGTTGGGGCCCCAGTGGGCTGGGGCTGGGGCTGGGGCTGGGGCTGGGGCTGGGGCTGGGGCTGGGGCTGGGAGTGGGAGTGGGTACCTGCTTGCCCAGAATGCTCAGACTCTGAGTTGAGTCCTCAGATCTATACCCTAAAGTTGGACACATAAAGTTGGCTGGCCCTGAAGGTCTAAGAGTGTTTGTGACCCCCAGCCTGATTCTGGTTGCAGATTAGACTGTCTCCCTTGAACCGTGTTGCTGTTGTCGAGACAGAGTCTCACTCCGTAGCAGAAGCTGGCTCAGAATTCACTATATTCAGGTTGACCTTGAACTCTTGGCAATCCCCCTGTCTCTGCAGCTTGAGTGCTGGAATTGCAGGCATGCACTATGACACCTCTTTTATTACTATTTGTTTGGAAGATAGGTATGGCCTTGAATGTGCCTGACAGGACCTGCTTTAGATTGAGTCTCCCATGGGTGAATTTCAGTTGATATTTTTATAAAAGTGACAGACTCTAAAATTTAGGGTGTGCTGGAGAACAGGAACGTATTAGAAAGTTTGTTACCACTGTTGTTTTTTGGCTACAGAATTTAATGATTCATTCGACAAGCCGTAGCTTCAATATAAATGTTTAGTGATTTAAAAAATGCAGAGTCTCCAAAGAAAGGACCCATGATGGGGATCTAGGCTTTTCTCTTGTAATGTTTGGATTGCACGTTAATCTCACAACGATTAGTTAGTTGTGAGTGTGGTAGCCCACTAATGTCTTGTGCTTAGTGGAGTGCAGACTTTAAGGAGCTAGATGGGAGCCATTTAGATGTGCATGCGTTACATGTATGTGCCATGTAGTGTGCATAAATTATATTGTTCTCTTAAGTTCTGAGACTTCCTGCTTATACTAGCAAATATATATTGTAGCTGTTAATATTTTCTTCCATAGGTTTTTTTTATGTTTTGACTTTTCAAACAGATGCATGTATAGAAAGCCTCAGGAAAACTGACTTGAACCATGAATTTAGATTATCTTTTAAATGAATTGTTTATTTTTGTTTTATGTAAGGGTATTTCCATTCATATACATATGTGAACATATGTGTGTAGCACCCACCTATGTATGTGTACATGTATGTGCAGTACCCATGTATGTATGTTCACATATGTGTATAGTACCCAGAGTCCAAAAGAGGCTTCAGATCCCTTGGAGCTAGAGTTACAGGAGGTTCTGAGCTGCCATGTGGGTCCTCAGAATTGAACTCAGGTCCTCTACAAGAGCTTTGACCCCTGAGCCATCTCTTCAGCCCCAAGACTTTTATGTTTAATTACTTTTCAGCATTTTGACATGTAAGAATTCCTTTTCATATGTGAACCTGTTGGTTGGCGTTCAATGATGCTCGCAGCTAAGCTTTCCACCAACATACGTAAATAGCCATGAATGTTCTGTAGCTGCTGACCTCCGCCTAACCGGTGTTTAAAAATGAGATCTTCGGTGTGCAGGGACTAGGAAAGCACAAGCTACGGGAGAATATTAAGGGATGAAGTTCTCCCGTGTTTAGGTGCAGTTACTGGTGTCGAACCAAGATGTTGATAACTACAAGCAAATCAAGGCAGACCTAGACCAACTTCGTCTGACAGTGGAGAAATCTGAGCTGTGGGTGGAGAAGAGCGGCAACTATGAGAATGGAGATGTGGGTGAAGGCCAGGCCAAAGGAGGCGAAGAGGCAAATGAGGTTTGTTTCTGAGATCCCTTTTAGGAAAAAACTTATTTATTTTTATTGAATGTATAATGAGTACTTTGCCTACATGTCTGTGCATTCCATGCATGCAGTGCCCATAGAAGACAAAAGGGGGCACTATATGCCCTGAAACTGGGGATACAGAGAGTTGTCAGATGACATATGGGTTTGGAATGAAACCTGGGTCCTATGAAGAGCAGCCAGAGCTCTTAACTGTTTTTTTTCTTTATAAAGATTTATTTATTTATTATATGTGAGTATACTATAACTGTCTTCAGACACCCCAGAAGAGGGCATCAGATCCCATTACGGATGGTTGTGAGCCACCATGTGGTTGCTGGGATTTGAACTCAGGACCTCCGGAAGAACAGTCAGTGCTCTTACCTGCTGAGCCATCTCTCCAGCCCCGAGCTCTTAACTGTTAAGCCAGGGATCCAGCCCTACTATTTTTTAAATTTTAAAAAAATTTTTTAAGAAACAATTTTACTGGTAATGTGTACAGGAAAGCTAACTACCACCAGTGTTATAGTTAGTGCTTCTGAAATGCCTGCCTCGTGTTCCACTTGGGGGTTTTAATCTGCAAGGATGAAAACGGTGTGTGGAGGCATATCTGGTGCAGCCTTGGAAGTACTCAGAACATTTCGGGCTGTAGAATGGTGGCACAGAAGGTGCTAACTAGATATTAATTATTAGGAACCCTGAGGAGTCGCAGGTGGAGTGGAGGTGATAGAGTTCTGTGGCAGATCTCAGGGTGAGGGACTGGTGGAGCGGAGGTGATAGAGTTCTGTGGCAGATCTCAGGGTGAGGGACTGCTTGTAATTCTTCACTTTATCTCTTAGGAAATCTCCCTATAACTTTTACAAGTGTTAGTGGAATGTAGACTTTATGATCCATAAAACTTTGTTTTATAATCAGTTAGGGCCATGGATTGGGGCATAAATTCTTCTCTCACTCATTTCTGAAGAAAAAAAAATGTTGGCATTTATTCAGTGTTTCTCATGTCCACACCATGAAAATCAGATGTTTTTATACGTGGACTCTCCTTTTAAATGTCACAGCAAACTTTGGGGATAGCTATAGGGCTACCCTTTTCAGCCCAATAAACCAGAGCTTGGAAATCCAAGGGCTCCCCCAGGCTGCGGACTCTGGGACTGGGTCAACAGTTGAACGGTAAGATCCAGGTTCCATAAGATTGCACTTTCTGACACAAAACACAAATTGTAATACCCCTTCCTCCTGAAAAAAAAAATCACAGTTTACATGTGTCCTAGGAACTTGCCTGCTGCCTCTCACCCGATGTACACATGCCTGTCTGAGTTGTTTGACTAGAGGTCTTTGGATGGGCAGGTGGGATGACTCAGCAGGTAAAGGAACGCGATGCCGAGCTTGCTGATCTGAGCTCAGTGCATGCATCCAGTGGCTCTCAGCTTAGCTTAGCTCGCTGTGCTACAGAAAGAGAAAATGTCTCATAAGAATTCAGATGAGATGTACCAGGAAGGTTGTAAATCCCCAGCCTTCACTCACTGAGAGATGGTGGGAAAGGGAGGGCCTTCTGCTGCAGAGTGGCACTCATGTCACTCTGCTGGAAGCATCTCGGGTGCTTTGTATGCATATGAGAAAGAAGAGGGGCATATGGACTGATGGCAGATATTCTCAAGGCAAAACCATATAGCTTGTGGTGTAAAAAACTAGTTTTCTAATCTGAAATGGGTAAAGCTGGCATTTACTCACCAAGTTCCAGATATATTACTAGTTCAGGGAATGGAAATCATTTTAAGTATGTTACTTAGGATATGGTTTAGTATGAAAGAGTTAAATATTTGGAAAATCTAGAGTTGGGAGAGGTTGCCCCGGACTGTTGGCGTCAGGGTCAAAATGAGCATAGCTCTGTAGGGAGACTCCATTCATGAGTCAGGAGGCTGCTCTCTCGACCAGTCTGCGGTTGCGTCCGTGTCTGCAGACCCACTTTTTGAAGGCCTGAGATGTGAAGGTGAATATGACACTCTTTTTTTTTTTTTTTTGGTTTTTCGAGACAGGGTTTCTCTGTATAGCCCTGGCTGTTCTGGAACTCACTCTGTAGACCAGGCTGGCCTCGAACTCAGAAATCCGCCTGCCTCTGCTTCCCAAGTGCTGGGATTAAAGGCATGCGCCACCACCGCCCAGAGAATATGACACCCTTAAGAGACATTCCTATCTGCTGGAATTTTCTTTTTGGCTTGCAGAGTTCCAGTGAGCTGCGTGCTAGCTTTGTCCTGGGATCTTGGCTGCACGTGAGCTCACTGAGCTGGGCTGGCTGAGTTGGTTTTACAGTCTTCACTGCAGGGGAGCTGGAAGCTGTAGGCAAAGCTAAGGGGATGTGAAGGGAGGCCAGGCCTGAGTTAACAACCAGCAAAGAAGATAATGCAGAAGCGATCGATAGATTGTATGGGTAGGGTGGCCAGGGGGTTGGAATCAGACACCCCAAGCTCTACTGCTTAGCATAGGTGCTACTTGGAGTAACTTGCTTTGACTTTCCAAGATTTGTATTCGTCACCTGCAAAATGAGCGCACAGTGTACTTTAAGGGGTCAGTGAGCAGACCTCCGATGGAGTGTGTTGTTAGCGTGCTGGTGAGGATTTTTTTTCCTTGTCACTTTGACACAAGCTTGGATCGTTTGGGAATAGGGAGCTTCAACTGAAAGATACCTTCATCAGATCGGCTTGTAGAAAAGTCTGTAGAGACATTTCTCGATGAGGGATTAATGTGGGGGTGGCTAGCCCACTGTAGGCAGTGCTGCCCCTGGGCAGGTGGCCCTGGGTTCTCTGGAAAAGGAGGCTGAGTAAGGCATGAGAGAGAGCCAACCAGCAGTGCTCCTCCTCCACGGCCTTGCTCCACTTCCTGTCTCCAAGCTCCTGTCTTTAGTTCCTGCCCCCGCTTCCCTTCATGAAGGACTGCAGCATAGAAGATTAAAGGAACCTTTTCCTCCCCAAGTTACTTTTAGTCATGACATTTATCACAGGGAAAGTAAAGAAAGTCAGTTACCACAGCATCAGTGTGTATTTAACAACAGACAATGTGAGCAAGAAACTAAGATTAGATACTAGAAAAAGCAAGTAATGAAGCTCCAACTTTATTTTACTTTTAAGATTTCATTTCACTTATGTGTATGGGTGTTTGCAGAGTCCAGAAGAGGGGCTGGGACCCCCCTCAGCTGGGGTTACAGGCAGTTGTTAGCTACTCAATGTGGGTGCTGGAAACTGAACTCAGATCCTCTGTTAAGAGCAGCAAATGCTCTTGACCATTGAGCCAACCCTCAAGCCCCTCTAACTGTAACTTCTTGCTTCAGTCTAGTCATCGTGGAGCAGTGGGATTACTTTTGAGCTGCTCCATCTCCTCGTAGTATCCTAGCAACAGCATTCCAGTGCCGTATCTGTGCACAGCACCACCTGGAATGAACAGGTGTTTCTGAGTCTCCTGCTCAGAGTCTGGAGTTCCTGGGAGTTCCTCCTAGTGCCTGTCTGAAGTCTGTGGACTAAGCTAGCCTCTTGTCTTTGTGATTGTTGTCTACTTGACACAAGCTAGGGTCATCTGACCAGAAGGAACCTTGACTGAGGGACTGGCCCATCAGATTGGCCTATGGACATGTCTATGGGAAACTTTCTTGATTGTTCCTTGATAGGGAGACATAGCCCAGTGTGGATGACAGGATTCCTGGGCTATAAAAGGAAGCCAGTTCAGCATGTACCCGTGAAAGGAGCCAGCAGGCAGCATTCTCCCATAGTTCCCTCCATGATGCCCTGTGGCCTGGACTGCATCCTGCATAAACCCTTTACCCCTTATGCTGCCTGTGGTCAGCTAGTTTTATCATAGTAGTAAGGATCAAATTTGAACAGTATGTATCTTAACAATAGAACCCTACCAGCCCTGTGGTCTTTCTGTACCCAGAATAAACTCCCACAAGTTTGTTAGCTTCCTTGTTTAATGGTTTTCTCCTATGTGTCATATGTATTAATAAAGCACAAGAAATCCCTCCTCCAGGCTCCTCTGGATATGCTGTCTCCCATCCCTGTTGAGCACTGTGGGCCTGTTCTCTCTCTGCTGCCTATGGCTGAGGTTCTCTGCTGCTGATGCCTGTGGCTCTCTGCTGTTGATGCCTGTGGCTGCACGGTGTGTTAGTCAAAAGGAGGCAATGCATGAGTGAGATATTTTATTATAGGAAAGAGAAAATAGGCTGGTCATGTAGAGAGAAAGAAAGGAGAGGAAGGAGAGGAGAAGAGGAGGAGAGAGGGAAATGAGAGGAAGAAAGCAAGAGAGAAAGCAAGTGAGAGAGGGGAGAGAAAGAAAGAGGACAAAGAGCAAGAGAGAGGGAAGGAGGCGAACCATCCCTTCTATATCTGTCTGTGGGGCGGGACGTGCCTGGCTGTGGTCAGATAACTGGGGGTAGGGTCCAGCTAGAATGCTGGGAGCTTTGGGCATTGTCTATGTGACAGAACACACATCTCCTGCGAGGGCAGCTGTGGGGGGTTGGGACTGAAACAGGAGCCAGAGACCCAGGAGTTGTGGCTGAACACTCCCGTCCCTTGCGGGCAGAGATTACCCACTGGGGCTCCGGGGTTCTAGACTTATACTTGACTGGCCCCAGGTTGCCTTAACAGACCACTGCCCCACAGAGGACGGCAATAATTCACCGAAGCTCTGGGCCGCACAGGCGCATCGTTCACGTTAGCTCTACCGAAGCTCTAGCACAGGCGCATCGCTCATAGGCGCATCGCTCACCGAAGCTCTAGTCTGCATAGGCGCATCGCTCACCGAAGCTCTGGGCTGCACAGGCGCATCATTCACTGAAGCTCTGGGCTGCATAGGCGCATCGTTCACCGAAGCTCTGGGCTGCACAGGCGCATCATTCACCGAAGCTCTAGTCCGCACGAAGCTCTAGCCCGCACAGGCGCTTCATTCACCGAAGCTCTAGTCTGCACAGGCGCATCGTTCACTGAAGCTCTGGGCTGCACAGGCGCATTGCTCACTGAAGCTCTAGTTCGCACAGGCGCATTGGCATACATGGCTTTTTAGTGAGCTGCTCAAGGACTGATGTTTTAAGGAAACTTGCTATTTAAAGCAGCATTGCTGTGAGATCTTGGGCATGCTTCTTTGTCGTGAGCCCATTCAAGAGGTGCTTCAGGTATGTCTTAGGAGCCAAGCGTCCCACGTGCTGTGTCCTGGCTCACACCAGTCATGTTCTGCAGAGCAAGTCTTTTCCTCCATACCTCCTTGTCCCCATTACTGATGGCATGCATGACAACTGATACCGTTATTTTTATTTCATTAGGTGCTTCAGAAGGTCATATTAATTAATTAATTGGTTAGTTGCTGTAATGTCAGTATACATATGTATATGAGCTTTGGTTTTCTGTTTCTCAAGCCTGTTACCTTGCAGTAAGGACTTTATAATTTATTTAAACCCATACCCTTTTGTCTCACCCACATCTTATTTGGAGGTTTTCACACCAGCCAGAATTTTAACTCCAGCCATGGTGCTTTTTCATAACCGAAAACTGATTTTTTTCCACATTTGCTTGGTGGTTTTCACCAGGCTTTATTGCTTTTAAATATTCAGGGTCATGTCTCCCTGATACTCTGTGCATACACTTCCAGAGTGCGAAGTGGTAGGGAGTTGCTTTTTAACAATTTTATCATATATATTAATATATATTATTGTTTATGTGCCTTTTGCCTATGGGTATGAGTGTGTGGGTACTCTTGTGAGTACATATTCACCTAACGATATCTCTGTGGTTATGAGACATCGTAGCTGTTTGATTGTAGAATCTGAGTCGGTATGCATTGATATCCTGCGAGTGGAGGAGGGTGCTTTCCTTCATGGGGGAGTTGTAGTTGCCTCATCCTGTTGCCAGGGGGCGCTGTTGTCTGAGCCTACAAAGACCTCTATCTGTATGCCTGCCTTGAGATGGGCATGGGTTTAGCTCCTCAGATGCTGACGTTTGCTCAGAGTCTGGGTCCTGCACTGCAAAGCTAACACTGCATTTGCCTTCTGGATGGTCACTCTAGCCTGTAGATTGGAGTCCTCGATAATGGCTTCTGGTTGTGTGTCTTTCCAGTGACTCTCACTGAGGAGATAGAGGGGGTGGGGCATGTCTTTTCCTGGGAAGACCTGTTTTCAGTTGTTCCTATAGAAGCTCCTGAGGTGGCTTCCCCCCCCCCCCCCCAGGTGGCTTCCTTCGGGCCTTTAGTGTGATTGATGTTACTATGAAGCTACATTCTGTGTGGAATTCTTCTGAGGCCTGAATTTAGTTTAGAGAACATTCCGTGCCACTTTGGGGCATTCTGTTTTGTAGTCACACTAAATACAGACTTTTGGATTGGGACTTTGGGGGCCTCTTTATGAATGGGAATTCTAGTCCTAGATCCCAGAGTGGGATTCTCTTTGTGTACAGGGGCTTGAGACCCTTAGACCATGGCCAGAGAAAAAGCCAAGTTACAGCTGTACCTCTGTCCGTCCAGTGGGCTGTGTCTTCCTTAACTCACTGCAGTGCTGTCTCCCTTTGATGTTTGTAGATCTGTGGTTTCTGGCCAGAACTTTCATCTTTCTTGGCTACCAGACTTGGCCTCTCTCCCTCTCCCTCTCTGTCTCCTCCCCTTCCTCCTTTCCTCCCTCTCCCCCTCTCCTGTCTCTCTGTACATCCCTACCCCGATACTAGAACCCAGAAGATAGGTTGGCAGCATAGCCTAAGGTTCTAAGGGGCACCAGTGAACACCAGTGAATTTCTGCTCTGAAATTTTTATGAACTTTCATGTTTTCTGAGTTCCCGTTGAAAAGAGGCATCTTAAATATTTTATCAATCACCTTTGAATGTTGTCTATAAGGGGCTCATCACGTTCTGCCTGGCAGTTGTCAAAGACAGCCACTCCGTGTTTCCAGCCCCTGTGTCCATCCCCCTGGTGTCCGCGCTGATGTTGGAGATGACCCGTGTGGACCACAGCTGAGCTTCCTGTCTTTGACTAGTGGCTGTTTCTCTGGAGTAGAGTCCTTTCCAACTCTCTGCCTCATGTAGTATGGGATCTGTGTGCTCACTACTTGGTATTCATGGGACCTTCTCATTTCCATTGGTAAAGTTTGATGTCTGGACTCCAGTTTGATATTCCAGATATGGCTCTTGCTCTGCAGAAACAAACACCTATGAAACAACGGACAAAGCTCAAGTGCACAGCACAGGCTTGCCCTGAAGGGTGGGAGGACAGTTACTAATGTACTCAACATTAACAGCAACAGGAGTAACACTTTGTATTAGAAATGGCTGGGAGCTGGGAGACCCTGAAGAGTTTCAAGGAAGGAGTGAGGGTTCCATTTGGCAGAATCCAGAATGTTTCAGAAGAAGCCGGGCCACTGTGGGAGGCGTCTGAGAGCCTTTTGCACACAATCAGGTGTGTATTTATGAATGCATGAAGGTGTGTGTATGTATGTGAGAGAGAGAAACAGGCAAACAGGTGTACAGAGAAACCAGAAGTGTCCGTTTATAATGAGATAATTTCAAGAGACGAAGAAAGAAATGTGAGAGACAATGGTGTTAACTTATACACAGATGAATGAGCTTCATTGTGAGTGAACCAGGAGCCAAGGACAGTGGTAACACCAGGATGGAATCCACCCCAGTGTCAGTGGAAATGGCCGGCAGCAGCAGCACACATTCCAGCAGGTCATGAGCATAATCCTCCTTTGTGTCCCTTGGAGTTTCACAGAGGTTGTAAACATGGCCTTTGGTATTTTTCTGAGCAATCCAGCTTTCAGCTGTGTAGAAATTACAAGACATATACTATGAATCCTGGGCTTCATGGAAGTAATGAAGAATGCCTTCAGTAATGTGAAAGTTTAAATACATTTTCTTTGATTTTTTTTATAAGTGATACTGATTAAAAATATCCACTCTCCTACTTTTATGCTCACAGTTTAGTTTTTTTGTTTGTATGTTGACAACACAGATTCTTTAAGGGCTCAATGGGGAAATATTTCATTTAAAACAAAATTTTGCTGGGCGGTGGTGGTGCACGCCTTTAATCCCAGCACTTGGGAGGCAGAGGCAGGCAGATTTCTGAGTTTGAGGCCAGTCTGGTCTACAGAGTGAGTTCCAGGACAGCCAGAGCTATACAGAAAAACCCTGCCTCAAAAAACTAAAAAACAAAACAAACAAAACAAAAAAACCCCCCAAAACCAAAGCTTTATATGACACATATGTGCTTTCCTAGTGATTTAGGTTGAATACACTCATTTTAAAAAGATGTTCATCCTTTTTCTCAATCTGATAAAAACTAGTGCAACTTCTCTTCAAAGTAAAGTTTAACACAGATAAAAGTGAATTTTCCTAGTTGGAAATGTTCCTCCACCCTCCATTAGATAAACAAAAGACTCCAACATAAACAAAAAAGAATTGGATGGTGTCCCTATAAGCAAAAATATGAAGCACCTTAGCTTTATGTCCTTGGGGCATGACGTTCAGAAGAGGGCTCCAATTATCCCATTGCTGGAGCTGATCTCTAACAAACGAGCACAGAGTGGGGAGGGGGACAGGTTTCAGGCCTGTGTCTGTATGCTGTGCTCTCTGTGTGCAAATGTGTCTTCAGGGGCCATGGGAAGTGCCATCATTTTCAAAGGTCAGTGGGCTAGCGGGTAAGCAGACAGTGTAGTGTCAGCAGCATCCGCACAGTCTAATTCATCACCTTCAAATACATGCTTTCTAAATTTAGAAGGAGAGATTAAGCCAGGAAGGTGTGGCTGAGTGGGTTAAGGCAGGATTGCCCTTTCTGCACACCCTTCTCTTTATTTAGCCTGAGAAGCGGGTCACCTAAGCATCTCAGTGCTCCAGAGAGAAGGCCCTGCTCCGTTCATTGTATTATTACCGTTATTACCATGAGTTTGCTTCTCTGGTTTTACCCACTTCTCCCTTTGCAACTGTGTAGTTTTCGGTGTTTTCTTGTAATTTAAAATGTCTTTGTGTGTATGTGTACAAATGTGTGGGCACGTGTAAATGTATGTGTTTCTGTGCATGCATGTGTATATGTGTGTATATGTGTGCATATGTATGTGTGTGTATGTATGTGTGTGTGTACATGCGTGTGTGTGTATATGAGTGCCCACATGTATGTATGCTGTCTCTGCCTTCCTATTTCTGGGATTATATATATGTTGTTGCTCTTAACTTCCAGCTTTTCGTAATAAAATTACTTACCCACCCAGTGACTGATATTTACACATCTTTCTTGTTTTGGACTAAGGGCAATATTTTCTTTTGCCAAGCTTTCTAGTTAGGTCTTTTAAATATTCACACAGTGTGGATCCATGTCTGTTCTTTGGCTTACATATCTTTTGTTGTGGTTCTTTTAGTGGACACATGGAACAGGAATGGAATGAACTGAACAATACCCTCAAGGGCTCCGTTGTCTAGACAAGGGGCTGGGACTGTGGGTGCCTGCTCTCTTCTAGAGCTCTTTAAACAAACCCAGCCTTGTAAGGGACAGTGGCTTGTGCCTGAATGAGGACAAACCTGTTTTCTATGGTCCCCATTGCTGGTCTATCCGAAAACTCTCAGGGGCATTACTTGTTGTAGGGCACTGTCTGGGCATCTTCACAGAGATGGCCCCCTATCAGCGTGTCTGTTAGAAAGTTTCTGTGGGCATGGAAGAGCAGTTCCTTGGAAATTAGACTTGTTCTATGCACAGCAGAGTACATAGCATGCCGCTGTGGCCCTTTAGAGGAAGGGGCCTCACTGATGAAGGGCCAAGCTGATGCTTGGCTTACAGTCCCTCCTCCTCAGAGAGCTGGTCTCAGGCATGTCAGGGGTACTGTGGGGTCATCCTGACCACTGTGGAGTGTTGCAACCACCTCAGACAAGCTTACCAGGTGTGTTGTTACTCAGCATAGAAGAGAGACAGAGCTCATTGTAAAGTACAGCCTGCTTTCAAGGGGTGACAGGACTGGAGTCAGGGGGTCCATCTACATCGACATTGAAGGCAGGCTTTGCACTATTTCTAAAGTTTCTAGAACAGACAGTTTTCCTTGCACACTTTGTCCTGTTTCAGGGGCCTGTTTGGTTAAACTCTGTGAGTGGGTGCATCTTTATTCCTTTTTGGAAAGCTCCCTGGTGTACACTAATCTTGTAAGGTATAGGGATCTTGGAGCTGGGGTTAGATAGTGATTTAGTAATGACCTTCTGGGTAGTTCAGGATGTCATAGCTCCTTCCTGGGCCAGAGGCATGGCTCAGATCCTGTTCTGAGGTATCCACAGTTCTGTGGCTCCAGCTGGTGGTTTTACAAGCTGCTGAGGGAGGGGTTATCCAAGTGACCCCCGACATGTTAATATTTAATGAGCTTCCTTGCAGTATCAAGATCTGAAACCCTAAGACCACTCAGTTCACACTGAATTGATCCAGCTGCTTTGGCCTGAAGTTGGGTTTAAATGAGTTTAGAGTCTTCACTCTGTTGACTTTCAACCTCTGGAGACCATCAGGGAACCCAGGTAGAAGATGTAGACTGTGAAGAACCATTTGAGGATGAACTGACTATATACGGGAAGAGATAATGTTAAGATCGTGATTAAACACTAATATGATCTAAAGACTAATAGTATCACTCCTACAATTGTAACCCAACCCCATCTTGAAGGCAGAGATCCAGTTTACAGCTGTTCATTGTGATGGTGCCTCGTGAGCTTTGAATGTGATTTTTGTAGTTCACTTGAGCAGATGAAACATTAATTGAATTGTTGGGGGTGTCTACACACTGTTCAATATTGATAACATCACAAAAGGCCCTTGAAGAAACTCCAAACCACACGATTTTTATCATTATTATTTTTTATCTTTTATTTCTGTAGAGCTGTATTTGCCTCCTCAGAAAGGTGTGTGTATGTGTGTGCACCCATGTTTGTGTATCTCTTGATTTGAATTAAGAAGCCACTGGGAAACCTCCCTTGTGACAATTCTGTTTATGACAGAACTTCCTGTAGGTGGTGCCAGTTGATGCCTTTAATCCCCTGAAAAGGTGATTCACCCTAGAAGCCCAGAAGCAATGGAAGCAGATAGACAGACAAGACACAGCAATTCTCTTATGTTCTATCTTAGACACAATCTCAGAGCCACATAAGGAGAGAGTTCTCTTCTTGAGTTTATAGGGTAGAAATATAGGTGTAGGCTCAAACACAGAGACACAAGGCATGGCTGTGGAAAAGGGAGGGGGGACAGACAGCAAAGAGAGACACAAGGCGTGGCTGTGGAAAAGGGAGGGACAGACAGCAAAGAGAGAAACAAGGCATGGCTGTGAAGAAGGGAGGAGCAGACAGCAAAGAGAGAAACAAGGCATGGCTGTGAAGAAGGGAGGAACAGACAACAAAGAGAGACACAAGGCATGGCTGCAGAAAAGGGAGGAACAGACAGCAAAGAGAGACACAAGGCATGGCTGTGAAGAAGGGAGGGACAGACCGCACACCTGATGTGTCTGCTTGTTTGACCAGGTATTTAAGGTTCTTCATATATTGACTTCCCTGAAATTCCATGAGAAATGTTACCTCTAGGATAGTGGTTCTCAACCCATGGTCACATGAGACCATTGGAAAACACAGATATTTACATTATGATTCATAGCAGGTGAAAAACTACAGTTATGAAGTAGCAATGAAGTAAATTTATGGTTGGCTATCTCTACCACATGAGGAACTGTATTAAAGGGTCACCGCATTAGAAATGTTGGGAACCACTGATCTAGAAGGTTCCAATTTTAGAGTTCAACCTGGGATCCATCAATGAATCCAGCTACCATTTTTGGGGACCGTGGTGGCTTTTTTTTTTTTTCTGATGTAGGAAATGCAGTGACCCAGTGGGAATAGCCAGGTGTGCTCAGTACATGAACTAGGTAGGCATGGTGGCAGGAGCTGTAATCCTAGCTCTCAAGGTTGACAGGAGGTCATTTCAGGGTCACCTTTGGTTACATACAAAGTTTGAGGCCATCCTTGGATATATGATATCCTGCCTAAAACAAACAGGAACACAAATCTATAAACCAATCACATTCCTAGTATTTCCTGGAGCCTGAGGAAAGGAAGCTGTCCAGGGCACATACATTTTGTCGTTTTGTCAGTGGGGTGGACAGACAAAGAAATGTGATGTATTTTGTTTGATACCAGACTAAACATTATCAAATAACTGTCAAAAATAATATCAAAGAAATCTCAAAAGTCCTATTGATTTCAGGGGAGAGTGGGGGATAGAGATAAGGTTGGAGCTGGTGTGCATTCTCTTAAGTGAAAGGAATGTGGGTTGAGGTTGAAGCAAGGTGTCTGCTAGCTCTGGGGCACACAGCCTCATGATCCTGTTGTGGATCCTGGCTCAAGCCGTCAAACAGGAGCACATCTTCCAGGGAAGCAGAAACTGTTCCTCAAGCCTCTGTGATGGTCCAGATTGATGTCCTTCTGCAGCCTGCCAGACATCTACCTAAGTAGCTGGCATTGCTCCATAGCCCTGCAAGGGTTTATCAGTCAGTCACCTGATGTGTGTGTGCAGGGCCGGTGGTAGAGAGACAGCCATCCTGAGTGCCGACTGAAGTGAAATCATATTGGCTAGCAAAATCTGAAAGACTGGGCATTAGTGTTTTTCCCATATAGTCTGTAGGAATGTGGGGGAGGGGGGAAGGCAGACATTTGCCGTGAGAATTAGGGGTAAGGCTGGTTGGTTAATGGAGCCGCCCATCGTATTAAAGAGTGGTTATTTGTAGAGGTTTGGGATACAGATGGTGAGCAAGATGCTTTGCTGGCTAAACCGCTCTACTGAGGGTTGACTCCTGAAACTGGTGGGTGGGGATGAGGAAGGATTTCACTGAACTATTTCCATTCCACAGTTGTGGGCGCCTCATGGCTGTATGTGGTGGGATCTGGAAAGTTCTGTTTTTAAAAGCTAAGTGCCTCCTGCTTAGATTTTAGATGCTGGGTCTCCATTAATAAATTCCAGTTTACTCTCCCCACCACTGCCACCTCTTTATCTCTCTCCCTCCCTCCTTTTCCCTCCTCTCCCCATCCCTACCTTCTCTATCCCCCTACCCATCCACATTTCTGCTTTGAGCAGGACTCACTCTGTGTCTCTTCTGGGAAGAATGCCACGACCCAGCTTCTAGACCATTCTTGTCCTGGTGCTATGCAGCTGGTTTATAGTGATCTGTAGTATGTGGTTACAGTACTTACTCTGTAAGATGTGTTAGCCAAGCTTATTCCCATATTCACCTAGAAGAAGTAAGTTTAGGTTGTGTAGCTGATGAGTGCTGTTGGAACACCATTTCAGTCTTTCAGAACTCTGAATGTCATTGAATTTGTGCTGTAAGCGTGGCTGGCACTGCTCTCTCTGGTAACATCCCACCTCCAGCCTGCCCAGGCCCGCTCAGCCCTGTGGTCGTGCATAAGTAACAGTTCTATACTTTGCAGTTTCCCAGTGTTTTGTCTTTGGAATAAATTTAAGGGCTTTGTGGATTTGGTCACTGACCTGTGTCTAGCATAGTGTAGAATATAATGAATACTATCCGTTTCTGTTCTCTAGGGAGGAAAACTCTTGAAGTATCTTTATTTAAAGCATTTCCATAATAGTAAAAATAATAAAACCAACAAAACCTAACTGTCTGTACACACTACGTAGTTTGCATACTTCTGAACCCTCAGTCCTTGCCTGGAACCAACCAGTGTTCTGTGGGCTCATGTTTTTGTTCAGCTTGGTTACTGACTTATTTTCTGAAATTAAAAAGGGTTGTTTATTGAATTTTCCAGTGTCTCCTCCTTTGTTGACTGCTGGAACTTTAAATTAAAATCATTATTCTTCATAATCCCTTTACAGAGTTGAGCGATTTTCTGTCATTTCCCCTGGGTTGAACCAAAGCATATAATAGTTTTTTGTAATGTTTTGCCCAATATTACTTTTATTTTTTCCTTTTTGTTGATGATGGGATTTGAACCTGGGACTGTGTGCATTCTAGACAAGTGCTCTGCCACAGGACTGTACCCCCAGTCCAAGGCTGCTTTTTTAACAAGACTGCTTCTCCTGAGGTTGTTGTCTCCCAGGCTTTGTTGGTTATTTTTAGCTTCTTTCTCTAAGGTTGACAGACTCTGCAAGAGGAGCTTTGCCAGTCAGAGCCTGTCTCACACCTTCATACTAGTTTGTGTCACACGGGGTGTTTTTCCATGTGACATGGCCTTGCGAAAATATGGGTTCCACTTTCTTTTTTTCTTTCTTTCTTTTTTTTTTTTTGTGAGATAGAGTCCCAGGTAGCCCAGATTTACCTCCAGCTCCTGATTTTGAGCTCTAGATTCCCCTGTTTCTGTGGTGCTGAAATTATAGGATGCCAGGCACAGAAAAAAAGAAATCTAATTACATTTCTAGAATCTGCTACTTTTGCTTCTTACCCATAATTCCTCTTTGATAGGAAGTAGAAATGCTGTGGCCTCTGTCTCAGGCTGAGCATTCCCAGGGAGCTGGCTAAGCTGCTCTCCCAGTCTTCCACACTGGCCTCCAGATACAGGCAGTGCTAACTGCTGGTCTCTTCCTGGCCTCAGGAATGCACTTTTCACTCACTGTCTGGCTGACTGTCTCACCTCTCCTCCGCCTCAGCCTGGAGTGGAGGCTGTGCTGCCCTCCTCCTCCTCATGGCCTCGCAGTGATGGCTGGTGGCATAGCTCCGGTCCACCTTGCTCAAAGCCTGAAGGTCTTCCACACCAGTCTTTTCTATCACTTGTGAGCACAGTCAGTTTGAGGGAAGCATGCAGAGCCATATTTAGCAAGAATGGGAACACACTACAGAGTCAAATGCAGAATTGAATTAGGAGTACTTAGGAGTACTTGGCAGTGTTACTACAGTGGGGGATGGGTGACTCTTTGACCCAAGGACACCACATGAGACCTTGAGATTGGCTCTCACTGAGTTGGTAGCCTCAGCCTGACTGCGCTTTAATGAGCTGAGAGTCAGCAGGTGGTTGAGTCTGCTCACAGGTGAGAGACAAATGAGCAGAAGGCAGGGAGAGGAGGCAGGGAGATAGGATTCTGAGATCCATGACTCAAAAGTTCAGTCCTCTGAGACACAGGAGGAGCATTCTGGGTAGATGATGAGAGTGGGAATAGTATTTGTTTACAGGGTTTTGATGCTTATGGCATCAAATGGCAGAGGAGATTCTGACGGGGTGGGGTTGGGGGTGGGGCTGCAAATAGTGTTTCCAGGAAAGAAGCAAAGGAGAAATGTAAAGCTGCTGAGGGTGGCCAGCTTCAAACTGACCACACTCTGTACCATCTTTGGCATAGAGTCTTGCTTCAGTGTCATTTGACTGACAAGGCAAACATTTGCTTTAAGTTCTCAGTTTGAGTGAACTGATCCTGGAGCAGCACAGGAAGTACATCTTAGGACGAGGAATGGAGAAACATCCACTGGCCTGGTGTGTCTCTATCACCTTAGGAGGAGGAATGGAGAAACACCCACTGGCCTGGTGGATCTCTATCACCTTAGGACGAGGAATGCAGA